>JAFBJR010000838.1:1513099-1650046 GCA_016785285.1 Brachirus orientalis | reverse complement strand
ACATTAATAATAATAAAAAAATGGTTCTGCAACACCAGCAACCTTGTAAAAATAGATTTTGGGATAAGTCACACTGGTATTCACTGTTATCTGTCTTTTATTACCTGTGTAGTGTGCACAATTTGCACAATATGAATGAATTGATAACTTTAATTTAAAGTATGTACTTAGTGTAACATATATCCAGCCAGTGTAGCCAATTTTAACTCTCATGTGTAAAAGTAATACAGGTACAGCAGCACAGATGATCCAAAAGGAACCATTTACATCTTATGTCTCCAGGTGTATGTGGGTGGGCGCGGATTAATAGCAGTTTTCTTGAATTGATCTTTTCACCACGCTCACGTAAAGTTTAAGATATCACATTAAATTTTAATGTTACTATGATGCTCCATCTTATACCATTAATCACGTCATAAAATCATTGTTTTGTGTCAGCAGTAGTTCAAAGCTTTTTCCTATCACATGTCCAGCTGCGGTTCATGGACTTCTTTAGTCTCAGGCCACCTTGCTTGGAAAATGACTGAAAAGGTATCATTCATTGCAAGAACAGAAATAAAACCCTGCCAATAAATTACAAGTCATATTACATTCAGCACATCCATATAAATGTGAACACAAGACAGCTCTGCTATCATGCACCTCCAGCCTCAGCCTTTTTTTTCATTGAAATCATGTAGTTTTAAGACCATTTGTATTTACAGGCCTTTGTTCACTTCATTTACATACAGTACAGGTGGCTCCACAAATATGGGCAAATTTTAATATTTCCATTTAAATGTAATTTTCATGTCATGTTTGAATAGGAAATAATATAATGATTAGAGCAGATGGCAAGGGATTTATTTCTCTGTGATATCTGATAAGTGAACTTTGAGAGTGAAAATAGAGACGTGATCCTGTGGTCGATGTAAACATCAGGGTCATTTTCCAAGTCATTAAGATGACTTGCACAGTTCATTTGGCTTGTAAAATCTGTTATTGCTGGTGGACTACTGTGGTATTCTTCTTTGGTATATTTATGGTGATGTTCTGGTTCTCGTGGTTTGAATCAGGTTTTGCAGTTGGGATACTTAACATCAGACAAAGTAGTATTTGTCTAATTTAATCTATATTAATGATTTAAAGTCAAATAATTTTCCATTGGACCGTTAAAAAAAAAATTCTTTACTTTACTTTATATTTTCATAACAATAGTATTCTCAGTCACAAAAAAAAAAGACTTTTCATGGTTCCACATTAGTTCCTCCAGTATTTTTTATTGTGCTCATGGTGCATCTCGTTTTTTTTGTAGCAATGCATTTTATTTTATGTCAGGTTTACGTGTGAATAACTCTACTAAGTGATAGTTCAGGTATGGTTGTATGAGCTATTGACACATAGGGTTAGGGTTTAAGGTTCATAGTAGGGCTGCAACGATTCCTCAAGTAACTCGAGTAACTCGGTTACAAAAAATGATCGAGGAATTTCCTCTGCCTCAAAGCCTTGTTTAATTAAATTTAAAGCTTGTGTTTCACACGGATTCTTTTTAGTGTGATACAATGTGCTCATGTCACAGGCTCTGCGTTAGCAGAAGAAGACGGAAGCGGGCTTTGGGTAACGTGTGTGGACAGTTTAGCTGTACAGAATGGCAGACGCCGAAACTGAAAACAGTAAATACATGAAAATGAGCAAACGCAGCAAAGCGAAAGTAATAGGAGGAACAGGATCTCCTATTACCTATAAAGTATGTTTTATCTGGTTACTCGATGAATCGATAGAATACTCGATTACCAAAATATTCGATAGCTGCAGCCCTAGTTGACAGGCACACTATCATTAATATATGGCCATCAGCAGGAACACAAGGGTAAACAAATATTAGCCATTTACCTAAAGGCTCACCTAATAAAGTCAAATATGATTGCTGTTGTAATCTTACTTGGACTGCTTGGTAAAACTGCAATTTGTAATCAACACACTCCCACACACCAAATTCCATAGAGAAAATTTGCATTTTCAGCATACAGGGCCACACGATTTGCTGGTCTACTTGGGCCTTGTTTGGTCATTTTTATCGCTTTGGTAAATTTAAATGAAGAATTTCAAAAGCTCAAGTCACAAAATAGCACATTGAACTTACTGATGGAGGCAGCAGCTGATCAAAAACATCTGTGTGCTGTGAAGTAAAATTGTTGATTTTTTTTTCCTTTTCTTTTTTTTATTTTCTTTTTTTCTTTAGACTTTGGTGCAGGGTGTGAGCACTTTACAAAACCACACAGTTAAGTAGTTTGACAGCCTTTTCTTGTTGGAATTCATCTAATTTCATCTAAAGCAATTATCACTGCTGTCATTCTCACATTTTCTTTCATTTGTCTTTTTATTGTTTCATGGTGTTGCATTGTAGGTGCCTAAAATGGGCATGAATGAAATGGTGTACCCTAGCGAAGAAATTAAAAGGTTTAAGGTAGAAATACCTCATAATGTTGCGATTTAGTTTAATTTCATTTAGAAAAAAATAAATAAATAAAAAAATAAAATTAACAATCAGTAGTCAAATTGCTGAAGAAATAATATGAGGAACTACTTTCAGCTGCCATCAGATTGACATAAACATTTAATAGTTTGTTGCTAAAAGAAAATTGAAAATGAAACATGTTTATTGTGACTAGTAATTTTGGATCTTACAGACAGAAGACCACTGTTCATTTCTTAAAAAAAATAAACATATACACGGTACATGTTTATTGTTGTATTGCAGTTTCCAATTTCCTTTAAACTAAAGGAAGCACCACATTTGAACCAAACTTTTGTCATCTCTTCAAACTAAACAGAGATATAGACCTAAATTGAAGAACTGCACTAAGCCATGGCTCTTTAGCAACCCTAACCACTGATGCACTTCTGCAGGTTGATTATTTTACCAAGTTGATGGTCAGATACCACTGCCACAGGTGTGTGATCTCTGGAGACACTCCTGTGGGTGGGACAAACAGAGTATACAGTTGGAGGACTTGTTGCACCTGCTGCGCCTATGTGACTTGTTGATGCTTTGTTTAGTGTTGGCGTGTTTCTTTTTTAACAGACACAATATTGACAATAGACAGTATTGTAGCTTTAAAAATGATGTATATCAGGCTTTCGACAGGAGAAATCTTCATAGTCTTCATCTATCTTCTATCTTCATCTATCTATCTTCATCTTCATCTGTGCACCATCCATCCAGTCCAGAGGAGGTGTCAGTATTAATGCGCCAGGACATGCTGCTGTGCAGCCTGCTCCTGCACGAGTGCAGCTCCAAACACATATGCGCACACTCACTCACACACACACTCACACAGAGTGTGTTATGGGAGAGAGACGAGCGCATCCAGCAGCTGTATTTAGATTCACACCTGTATGAGCAGATCCCTGTTGGCATGGCAGCAGAGGAACACACCAGCTGCTTCATCTACATGCCCTGCCAGGCTTTCATCGTGTGCACTGTACCATGACACACACACACAAAACAATATCACACATGTATGCACATGTCGATGAAGCCTTCAGCCCACTGCATGTGACCAGGCCTGTCCACAGACCTTTGCTGCAGCTTCAGACCACCACTGTGCAAAATGTGCTGCTGCCCGTCTTCAGTGGCCTCAAAGTATTATCATCAAAGAAAACCTCAGTAAGTTTGTGCAGAAACCCCCCCCCTTAATTTAGACTTTGGTGTTTTTCCCTTGTTGGAGCAGGGAGGTAGAGACGGATGTGGCTCAGCTTCCGCCTGATAACCCCCCCCCCCAGAAGAGGCCAGGTCAGGGAGTGGAGAAGCCCAAGCCAAACTTCTGCTAGTCCTCAAAGTCTCCAGGGGGTGCTGAACATGGAGAGGAGTGTCGGCACTGACCCGGCCTCATGTTTCCTGTCAGCCAAATTTGGACTCAGATGAGTTAAATCCCACAGAAGAAAAATACATTAGTCACAAAATCAAAAATATTCTCCTACGGTAAAAAGTCAGTCATATATTAATCTGTGAAAAAGACTGTGGGAGAAGCATCCATCAGCCTCCAGGAAGTCCACTTGTCCTTTCTGTGACAGACTTCTATGAGGATTGATTTAACTTGTCAAAATGCTTCAGCCGGTGTCAAATTTGGGATTTGCAAGCACATCATCCCTTCTATACACAGTCTGACTTCAACACAAACACATGAAAATCCAAACAGAGAGATTGTCGTGCACAAAACAAAACACCGCTCTTGACCAAATCCCGCTGATGACATTTTTTTTAAGCAAATGCCGAGATAGTGCAGGCGGAGTAATGAGAGAGACAACAGCAACGGAATGAATGAGACCCTGTGACCTGCCACAGATGTGCTTTCAGATTACTGTAATTCATTTTTAAGAGCCTGCACAAAGCAAAAGCCATTGTCTCACAGAGCATCACTGAGACCAAAGCTAGAAAGGGGCTTTAAGAATGCAATACCCAGGATCACTAAACCATTTTCACAAATCACCTCACTTCGCTGCCTTTTTAATAGTCCGGGCAGAGCTGCTATTAAGCCATCGGGGTAAGAGATAAATGCGTGAATGATTATTCCCCGGGAGTGGGGTCGTCACCCCTGCAGGTCGATTACGCCCACCCTTTTACCCTCTCTCTCTTCCCCCTCCTTCCTCCTCTCACTAACACGCCCACTCTCAGTCTGACACCCCTTTTACTCCAGTGACCCATGTTTAACTTGTGTTTCCCAACACGCTGCTGACCTGTGGGACACTTTCCTTCCACACTGGCTGGGTTGTGTGGTGAGTCACATGGCTGGGCTGCCTGTGTCTATACACTGTGGTCAAAGCTGTTTACTGCCAGCTCAACATGGTGGACACTTTTCTCAACATGACCTCATTATTGTTTTATTCTAAGCAGCGTTGGGCTTAGACATTTTTATTTCTAACACTAAAGCTTAAGTGGAATGCACTTAAATATAACAACGTGCCCTTCGTGGTTTGCAACAAACTTTTCATGAAGGAAAAAAAAACAAAACACTTCTTGTTATTGTATTATTCCAAAAAAAAAAATGTAAATGAAAAAACCTCAAGTCAAGTTTTTAAATTAAACACCATATTACGACATGCTAAACCACACCCAAGTTGAACCAGTTTACTGTAATTGCAGAATAACGCAACTCCAATTCCATTTTTATGTCCTCAGACTTTTCAACATAAATTTAGATTGCTGCTCTTTCTGGCTGTTTGGTGCCTGTGCTGCTGATGGAGGCCATCTTGCCTTTTAGAAGATGAAAGTAGAAACAGACAGGAGAGAACAAAAGGTTGACATGTAACAAATGTCTTCAGTGTGAACAGCGGAGATGCATGAGACGCAGCAGATCAGCACCATAGCTGTCCCGCACTGCACATGCGCGTCCAGTGTGGACCTGACACAATAAATTCATACATTATGTACATTCTTCAGTCAGTACATCATGTGTATAACTTGATGCCTGCTATTTTTCTTTTTTTTTTCCCCATCGTGATTTTGATGGTTCTGTGTTGTTGGTGTCAGAGGGTGAGGATTATGGTGAAGGGAGAGCAACAATGAAATATGGGAGGGTAAAAGAGACTGTTTCTATTGTATTTCACATGCATGTGTGTCATGTGATTTTAACATACAAAAACAACATTAAAAAAAAAATGATCACAGAAAAAGAAAACTTCTGTTGATGCTATGCAAAGTCTTGCATCAGGCTCCTACACAGTAGGTACAGAGGTTGTACATTTACAAAAGTTTGTAAATGTACTGTAAATTTAGCTTGTGTCAAGTCAGTTTATCAATCATAAATATTTCTAATGTTATTAAACTGTTAAAAATGAGCTGTTGACAATTATTATGCTAATTTCCTGTATGACAGACACTTGTTTTATTGGATGCACCCATGACCAAAAGTCAGTTTTAACACTTCTTAGCATTGATTTGACTTACACTAACTGCCATTACTCTCTTAGTCACAAAACATAACATCAAATAGTTATTAGATGTAAGAAACTCAGAGGGAGAAATTCAAAGTGGCATGTAGAAAACCCTAAAGCCTACTTAGCCTTTGCTCCTTCCGTGGAGATCTCACCCCATTTGTCCATCACTCTCCCACTGGTGCCCATCCATTTACCCAGCTGGAGACCGAGAGTGGGGGCCCGGCATGTTTCATAGAGAGTGTCCGCCCCCCCACTGCAGCTCTTTGATAAGTAGCAGTTTAACAGGGGCCTCTGTTACACCAACCAGTGTGTTCATTTGTCAACTTGCACTCCAGGAATAAGACATTCCATGGCAAATTGTTGCTCCCCGTCTCCCAGAGGAACATTTTTCTACACATCGATGTACCAAGACTAATTGGAGACTGTGTGCTATCGTTGGGAGGGCCTGGGCGGATGCTGCGAAAGCGATAAAATAAAGAAGTGCTTCAGAGTGCTTTGTTTGGCTGGGGATTCTCTTCTTCATGACCGGGGGGGAGGTTAGCTGGCGGGGGGGGACAGAGTTCAGTCTCATCGGACCTTTATTGCTTTAGGGAAAAGACTTATTTACTGTAAACTGTTTACGGAGCTCTGTCACTATCTCTGGACACACAGAATAAACACAGGAACACACTCCCACTCCTAATGTCTTGTAAACACTAGGAACACGCAACACTGTGCTGTGCTTGTTCAGTGTACTTGTTAACATTATCACAGCAAATGCACGTCTCTCTCAACAGACACACACATTCACAAGACAATGCAAAGCCATAAATATGCACTTGGAATAGAAAAAAATGGAGACACATGTAAACACACAGCTTCTTGTCTCAACACAGCCTCAGTGCTGTTAGTTTTATTGGTGTCCCCAGTTGTTCTCCAAATTAGATAAACTCCTCATACTCTTTCTCAATCTCAACAATCTCATACTTTGTGTGTGTTGTATTCACACGGTTGGATTCAAACCCCCCGTATTTCTGCACAATGCCTTTTCGTTAAAAAAAAAAAAAAAAAAGAAAAAGAGAAGAGAAAAGAAACAACTAACTCCACGGACATGCGACATCTGCCAAATATATGGAATCACACTTTACAGACATGAGTCATGAATCTGTCCCCGCAGGTTTTCAAATCTGTCGTAGCTTACAGACATTCTGTTTCCTGCCTCGCATGTGTTGTGCACTTAAACAGACACGTCAAAAAGTATGTCATGTGAAAAGTGTGTTTGCCTCAAGTGTGCGAGTTTAATAATGATTTTTCCGTCTATCTCTGTATCCCACCATCCCACCCCCCACGTCCCTTCACCCCACCCTCTCTTGAAGACCCTACCTCTTTGGGGCAGGATGTTTTGCCATTAAAACTCCATGGTGAGTTTTGCTATTCCCCTCCCTCAGCAGCATGCAAGTGTACTCCGCCGCAGCACACCTCCTCTTTGTTATATTTTCAACACATTACGCAGTCAGTTTGTGCAGTCATTCCTCATTTGGGGCAAACAAGAGTTTTCTTTATTTATTTATTACTTTTACACTTTTAGACTTCTCTTTGCTTTTCTGGAAATCCTTCTTCTGTTTTTTTCTGTTTCTGTACTTCAGTTTGTAAAGTACATGAACTAATGCTTTTTTGCTTCTATTACACAGTCCATTCGTAATTATAGTGAAACATCGTTATGTCTCTTCTTTTCATGAAATGGCTGCAAACACAAATTTAATTTTAAAAATCAGGATGTAGAACATCCTATACCATAAGTGGTTTTCTGAGGGGTTAGTACGATGCTGTAGCTCCCTTTTTGTTTGGTTGCCATGCAGTTTCTTTTAACACCAACTTGAAAATTACATCCCTGTCCTCTTGTTTATTTCCTACCCTCAGTTAAGACCCTTCATGTTTTTTTTTCCAAGAATAACGCCTTTGTGCTAAACATATTGTTCAGATTTTCCTTCACTCTGACTACAGTGTTTTGTTTTGCTTTGTTTTTTGCCATCACTTGTGTGTTTGCACGCAGTATTGTGCTTTGCTGTATTCTGGTATTAATATGAATATTGTTTTGAGTGTGTAAAAAGATGATTGTTGTTCTCAAACTCTGAAAATGTGTTTTGCAAAGACCTTAAAGTAACCAAAAGTGAAAACAAACAAACAAGATTACGCAATAACTCTGGCCATTTTGATTCAAAAGTTGTACGTAGAGGTGATTTTATAGATTTTTATATAAAATTGCTTCTTCTTTTTTTAACTCTGAAAGAAGTTAATTCAGTGGATAAAACCACACAATCTTTATACATTTTAGCTGCCTGTGGTTTGTTTTGATTTTATGCTCAGGAACTTGGCTTCTTTTATTCACTCTCAGTGCTCTCATCAAGTCTGCTTGTCATCATAATGTCATAGACGACTCTGGTGTTGAACCTTCTGTAGGTTACATCCATCATGTGTGATGTAGATCTCAGGAAATGTGACTGAGCTTTCATTCACTGTGTTGCCACAATCACAACTCCAAATGGGTGCCAGTGACATCCCACATTTACATGTTATTCAACAAATGTGTTACCACATGCATTAACCGTAGAGTCATTTGCTGCATTTCCATGTAGTTGCTTCCAAATATACTTATGAAATTCTGCAAAAAAAATAAACAAATAAATAAATCAAAAAGAGATTGGACAGTAGGTTAATTTTTATGCTGCTTTCAAACAAATAACAAGACAATAAGTGTGATCTTTAGGTAGTCATGTACACTACCATTCAAAAGTTTGGACACACTGTCTCTTTTAATTCAATGAGAACGTGTGTCCAGACTTTTGACTGGTAGTGTATGCTAAGTTATTCATGATGTTAATAAAGTGAAACGAAAACATGGACGTTGCAAAACAAATGCAATTATTTGCAATAAGCACCAAAGAATGAAAAGCTCCTGTGAAAAAATATGAAAGAAAATTAAGAGAGAGCAGTCTTTTTTTTTTTTGTATAATTTTCAATTATTCTTCCATGTCATGTTCTTATTCTTCTCCTCCAGAAGCAGAACCTGTTTTTCTATTTCACGAGTTAAATGTTTGTTATGTCAGTACTCATTTGACAAAACATGTTTCATTCTCAGATTAAATTAATTCCAGTTTTTGAAAGAAAAAACAAAACAAATTCCCTTCAAATGGATTATCAACAAAGTATTTATAATTGTTGGCATAAACAACCATTGCACTGAAAATGACCTCATGTGTGAAAACTGTCTAAATGAACACACCTTTTCCTGAAGTTTGTTGTCTAAATAGTCAGATATTTTCTCTTTTTGAAAATGCAGAAATAATAATAATAAAAAATAAGTATACATCTACATTTTCATTAGATCCTCAAGGAAAAATTCACTATCAATTATTAATAATAATAAAAAAAAAAATATTATAATAGTGATAACTGCAGTGTAATCTGATTTACATACTTATCATCAGATATTATTGTGTGAAACTTAAAAAGGGCAAGCAAATATCATAATTATTAGTAATCCTAGGATCTGCCCATCAAATATGTTCTTGCTGAAGCTAAGTCTCTTGTCAGGGCAGTCTTACAGAGTCAGATGCTTTACAATCTTTTAAAAGAAGCACCATCTTGACAGAATCACTTATGGAGAGATAATTGAGTGCCTGCTGGGAGTGAACTTTTCTGCTCCTTTGTTGACTCCATTTACTTAAGAAATGAATAGCATGTGGCTGCCTCAAGTCTAAATTTTATTTTATATCTTCCTCCCACCCCATACTTAATCTAGACCTGTAGTGATTTCCTAAATACGTACTTTTCAAAGGTAAACATCATTAGTATCAGAATTCTGACCTTCACAATAAGTGCTTTCCTTTTAAATTTGAGCCTGTTGCATCTCTAGTAGTGTATACCTTTAGGAGTTGTCTGCGATCTGTTTGCCAGTTTCCATTTCCATGCTGAATATGCCCTCGAAATGCTCAGCGGTAACAGTTTCATAAACACATACCCACCATGTTTCTCTTTTGCAAATAATAATCTCCTCTGATTCCCATTTCTTGTTTAGGCATGTGTTTTAGACAGCCAATATTGCAGGGAAGACTTGCAACTACGTATATATTTACGATTATTTTCCCAATCTGACTCCAATAACTATTTCATAAACTTGCATGTCTGGTGTGGCATAATGTGCAAGACAAGAAACAGGAGCAGGTAACAAAAAATGATGCTCATTCTTCAAATGTTCACAGTTTCCCCAGTGATTGTCATCACTGCTGTGTGTTCAACACAGCCCCAAGGCCTCCTGTTTTCCAAGGGCTCTTGTAAAATAATAAATGTGACATTGACAGATGTGTCCTCCACATGACTTCCCCTCTTTCTTTCTTTCTTTCTTTCTTTCTTTCTTTCTTTCTTTCTTTCTTTCTTTCTTTTTCCCCTCTCACTCACTTGTCTTAACACTGGCTCCGTTTCTAATATTCTAATATGAATTAAGCATATGTCCCAGAATCAGTGCGACAACAGCTTTGTTTGTAGCGTTTTTTTTTTTTTGTCGCTGTGCAGCCATCTAAAGTGAGCTCTCTCCTATTTGTGTACTGCAAGGGCCTTGGAAATAAATGGAAGCTGCCACTGGACATCCATCCCCCCCCCTTAGAGGCGCCTCACGTTAGCCTCGGACACAGTAATGCGAAGGGACTTTGATGGTTGATGTCACAGATTGAATTATGTCCTTGAGGAAAAGCTATTAGCTCAGTCAAGAGTCCTCATTTGTAAAATTAAAAGTGGAAATGACATGTGAGTAGTCTTTTCAGTGAATTAAAGTTCCAAAGAAAATGGATTCCACTGCTTGCTAAAAGCCAATAGCACAAAAGGAAAGCATGTGGGGGGAGAAGGGGGGGAAAAACCAAAACAGATTTGCTGGTGCAGTGACATCCATTTCTCCCTGCTACCAATTTCCTGTTAGGATATTTATGTTTCATAATTTACTGATATTGGGTTACATTTTTCGTAACTTGGTGTTACTTGCCAATCCACACCCCTACTACTGGTCTACTCTTAAAAAACTGGTTGCTGCTCCTACATATGGAGAGCAGAATCAAGCCCCCGTCTGCTGGAACTGTTCCTCTCTGTCGTAAGGGCAGAAACCTCAACACTTTTAAGCCACTTCATGTGAGATCAAGAGGAAAAAGATGATTTAAAACACAGTTGAATAAACTTTAGTGGTCACTTTTTCCCGGAGGAGATGAGAACCAAGCTGTGATCTTTGGTACTGTTGGCATGCATGGCACTGGCTGAGGCCTCTTCAAAGAAGCCCAAATCCAGCTCATCAACTGTGAGGCCACAGGATATAGCCTGTATTATAGCTTGCTATCAAGTGTACACATTGTATGTGATTATACTCCATGTGCATATACTGTAATAGTATATGTACAATCTAGATCAGAAGTATTTGGATGTCTGTTGCTAATGCCTAGTGTTGTAGCATAGTCATTTTAAATAAAATAATCAGCCTGGTTTGCCACATTGATTTTCTTTTCTTCTACAAACCATGGGAAAATATTTTGTTCATTCTGCACACACCCAAAAAGTAGCAACGTTACATTTTGGCAAATTGTAGTATACGTGACATATTAACATTGTTATAAGCTCAAATGCAAACAGAGTAAGCAAGATGTCCACCAGAACAGCAGAGTTTAGGTGTTTTTATGGATTCCATGGTGGTACAGCCGAGTCATAGTCACCACGCTCTTCGTTTGTAGAGAGCTCTTTCTTATTTGCGTCAGTTTATTGTTCCACGCATGTGTATTCAATCTTACATTCCATTCTAGTAGCAGCGGCTTCGCGCCAGGGAATTGTCCTCATTTGTGTCTTCATTTGCATTGAATTGTACCTCTCTGCGTATTGGAAGACTTCCTCACTTGACCTCAAGCAACTGTCTTTTGACTAAAGCTAGAGTATGCCACCAATTGGTCTGTAAAGTGTTGTTCTACAGGGAGCATGTGCAGCCGGCACAAACTGTCTGCATGGACTCGAACTGGAGTTGCAGAAGCATTAATCCATATAGGAACTGCGCAGACCAATGCAAATATGGGCAGGTATAATTATGTCAGATGGACACTATAACTTCTGCGCAGATACAAAAACTATGACCAGGCACCTTTTATCCCAAAATCTAATGACAGGTTACTACTCACTGTGCCTAAAATGAACCACATTCATAACCAGAAAGGTTGTACATGTACATAAAATAAAAACACACATATTAACATGCAGGTATGTAGACATGCAAAGTCATTTTAGGTCAGAAATATGGTTTCTCTTATTTGGGGAAATGTACAATGCCAACATGTATAATTCTGACAACTGGTTTTAAATAATGCATACTTGATATATATACATGAACATTTTTAAAATGTGCTTAAGAACACATGGCATCCAAAGAACAATGTGTGCGGTCAGTCAGGACTGTATTAAGATGTGTGAAGTCAGTATATGTGGCTGCGATTTGGTCAGTCCTTCTCTCCTAAAAATAACTCAAGTTAATCTCCACTGTGCCTATTTAAATGTCTTGTTTTCACTGATTCCTCCTTCAAGAAAACCAGTCAGATTTAAATGTTTTCCCTTGGTTTATTTTTTAGCTCCCATTTGCGTCCAAAGTCAACATGAAGCCTATGAGGATACTGAAATGAGTTGCTGTGTGTTGTGTTCCTCAGCCCTGTGCTCTCACCCTAGAAAACCAACCTCAGCTTGCTCTGAAAATGGATTTGTGTTTCCTGGGTTATTGAAGCCAGTGAACCACTGAGACTTTGAGGGTTTAACATATTTTCCAGCAATGGTAGAGACATGGAGCTCCAGGGTTTTATGGCAATTAAACACCTTGCCAAAGAACTGAGACTTAAAACTAATAATCTAGATTGCTATCCTTTTCTTGACCAGTGAACAGAAATTACATGGAGTTTGAGCCCAATAGATTCCTTGTTTCTCTTCTACAATTATTATAAAACATATCTAAAACCATTTTCACTTAAAACTACCCCATTTACCTACATGGAAGTTAAAATACTTGATGTATAATTTTTATTTCCATTTAATTTGCCTTACTCTTCTCAGTAATTGTTGAGATTGAATGACAGACAAAATAGACCCTAGAGAGAAGTACAGTATTGGACGCACTACATTTTTTTAAGCTCATGAATGACAAACTGTACCTATTATTTGAACATGTTATGTTCTGTACACTGATGGATGAATAGGCCCAAGGATGAGCTTGGACAGGGAAGACAAGGACAGTATGGATTTGGCCAAGGCAATATCCTGAATTAAACTTTATCTCCCTCTTCATCTTCCCTTCACAGATGGGGTTTATTGTAGATCTTTGCTCATTCAGTCACTCTCCCTTCAACCCAACACCAATAAATTCATTCATTCAGATGTACTGAATGACCAGGCTTTTCGGTTATATTCCAAGATGACATTGCCAGGATTCATTGGCTCACATCATGAAAGAATGTTACAGGCAGCATAAGTCATCATTTCTACACATATAGGCCACCATAGACCAGACCTCCACTGCTGATCTTTTTGGATTTGCAAAGATTTATCACAGTGTTCTAGCTCTCCCATCATAAATGCAAGATATTAAAAATAAAATAATGCAACTTTGTATTTAAATAATTGAGACAGTTCATCAATTTATTGAAGAAATGACACAGCAAATTCATGTCATAAATGAAGCCACAGGCAGTACAACAACAACATCAAATTTTCATATATTACTTATTCACTTTTTGAGATATACCTTGATCTGTCTACATGTCTACATGGACAATATTTGGCTTTAGTAAGACTTCAGTCTTCAATAAAAGTCTCAAAATGGGATAAACATTCTAGTTTTGCATCACTTTCTGTCTGTCTGAAGTAAATTTTTCCCCCAATAAGTGATTGTAGAGAGAAGTGAGTTTGCTGCTTTTATGCCAGTATGGTTTCCAAAGGTCAAGGTTAAGCACCCCTTGGAGAGCATGTCGTACCTCCGTTGGTCTTCACACCCTTAGCTCAGCTCATACCTGATCTGCTCTGACTATGTTTTACTGTCCACATTAGTTATAAGGCCAGACAATAATACCAGACCTTGCTACTGTTTTCTGATCAGTACCATATGGAGAGCCATTTTGCAGCCGAAAACTCTTTCTGTGTCCACTTCCTCTCAAACAGTCATGACAAGCTGAATAATCTAATAACTTCTAATAAATTCTCTCCTGTGGCCAACAAGTGAGCCAGTCAGGAAGGGGAGCTCGGATGTTGCTGTTATCAGGTGCATAGTTTTAACTATTGTATATATTACTTCCAATTATCCTTTAAATCATGTGGATTCAGTTTATTTGGCTCCACCATACCAGTTGTGCGATTGTACCAAGAAGGAAACATTGTGTTATGCCTACAGTACATTAGTAATTAATGATTAAATTGTCCTCTGTTGCATGCTTGGTTTTACCTTTATTTTACATTTGACAAAGCTCCTCCTCCTCATTAGACCCTCAAAACCAACATGTTGCCACAGCAAATGATAGTGGGGAAACTAAGTTGGAAAAACTGACAGGAATTGACAATGACGGCTGTGCAAAAGAACAGTGTTTAGATCAAGTAATTTTGATTAGACAGTTATGTAATACTTACAGGCCTATTCATATCTGCTTTACATTGGGAAAACTCTGTTGAGACATACGACTCATTAGTCAGAGAGTAACTCATTTTTACAATGAAGTCCATTTGTTGTTCTTCTTGGTTGCACATTATTCTTTATGACTAGTTAAACTCACTTTGCTAGAAAAAATGGAATTGAAATAGAATTATTTTCATTCACGCGCACTCCAGTTTGTGGTAGTGAATTTGACCTCTGTATTTAAACCATTCGTTTTACACACCAGTATTGAACACACAGACCAGGTACCAGAGCAGTTGGGAGCACTTATCTGTGCCTGGGGAGCAATGGAGGTTGGGTACCTTGCTCAGGGACACCCCAGCCCTTGACCTACACCGGGTTGTGTCCCTATGGTTACACTCGGCTTCTCTTTTATTAAAAGACTGGTAATGCTCACGCTGCTGTTTAGCTGACCGAATGAATGATATTATTATTACACTGGCTGAATCTTAAAGGAACACACTCAACTTGTCTGACAGGAAGACAAATTGTTTTCCATTTGAGTATTCCTATTATTGTCGTTGGTTTCACAATATTTCATACATATACATTTGTGTCTGTGCAGTGTCAATGCTCTCATTTTCTGCTGCTAAGTTGATTGTTTTATTTGCAGGCTTTTTATTTCCCCTTGCTTAGCTCTCTGCATGCAAAGCACTTTAAAGTGTGTGTTTATTGTTATCAGCTGTGACACTTTGTGTTGAATACATATATACAATGAAACCTTTACATATAGTTTTATACTTCAGTCTTGGCCAATTCAATGTCACTTTTCACCAAAACATTTTCTTAATAGAAGAAAATATGTGAGCAAATTAAAATATAGAGTGTCTATAATGTCTATCTTATTCACTACAAAGTAGAAAAAGATATACTGCATGGGAAACAATGCTGTTAATCACAAGTAAATGTGATTCAATTCAACCTTAGGATCGCAGACGCTGCAGAGCAATTTTTGCTTTATCTTAACATTGTACTTTTTTCCCCTCTTGAAGCAAAGCTAAGCCGCCTCCTCAGATTTCCCCGAGCAAGTCCAGTGGAGGAGAGTTCTGTGTGGCTGCCATCTTTGCCTCGTCTCGCTCGTGGCTCATCACTAACCCCAACATAAAAAGAGAAAAAGGTCAGAACATGGCCACTGGTTCTTTTCACATACAGTATTCTAGAGTCGGTATCCTGCCCTGATATACTGTACCTGTCCAAGGGGAAATTTTCACAAAGATACAGAATCTTGATGAAAGTAACTGTTAACTATTTCATCATTATTTTAAAAGCAGCAACTATTTTATCCTCACTTTGTTTCTCATTTTCTGCACAGATCAATCTAGGCAGTCAGTTGTTGACTCACTGTATATCCTCAGTTGCTACGGTAACTTGGTGGAGCATGTCTTAGAACCTCGGCCAATTAGCACCGCTCAAAAGATCAGCGATGATACACCTTTGGAGCTCAGCACCTGTCCAAGGGCCTGCTGGACTCTAGCCAGGTAACACTGCAGATGACCACTTTATTATACAAGTGTCATTAGTACTGTAATGTCAGTGTCATACTGACTGTGTGTTTGCAAACAGGACTCCACAGTGGAATGAGCTGCAGCCTCCCTTTAATTCCAACCACCCCCTTGTGTTGGCCTCAGACCTGGTTCAGTACCATCAGCATCTTCTGGCTGGTAAGCTCTGAACAAATCTTCATGTTCACAGATTTACACAATCGAACATCAATGGTATCAAGCTGTGCTTTAATGGAATGGAAACAAACATTTTTGGGAAGCATAAAAACATATTTAGTCAGTGGTAACATATACTTTAAGGCAGATATTCTCTGAAGTTTTGTTTCTTTAAACTGCATATGTACTTAAGTCACTTTGGACCTGTGTTTTTAATTTTTTTGTAAAATAAATATGGTTGAGATAGTAGAAAAAATGGTTTAAGGGATTTCATGTGTTTCAACTCACTATGTAATGATTTTGTGGTAAAATCAAAAAGGACATCATGGCAGACAGCCATGTATGCTGCTACTTGAATCCACAAATCAGACCCAGAGATGCAGAAAATCGCAATACACTTCACATACAGAGCACACCATTCATTCATAGATTCTGTTCTCATGTTTCTTTAAACAAAAGTGTAAATCATGGAAAAAAATATGTGAAAAACTAAGACACTGAAAAACAAGAGCAACGGCAAGGCAATTCAAGATGCGTTACATTTAATATGAAAGCATTGTAACAAATCGCAAAAGCAGCATATGATAATACAAAAATGCATTTGGAGAGTTATTTTAGAAAATTACTCTAGTTATAATCCAACATGTTTGCATCAGTCTCTATTTGATGGCATAATGTTACTGTTACCTTTGTTTGTCTTTACATGAAATTAATAACTTCCTTTGTGCAACGCAAGATCTAAACACAGCTATACTGAGAAACACAAAGAGAGCCATGTGGAGCCGATGGGCTTAACAGTATTGTGTGAACTCATACGGCAATGGTTTTAATGTAATGCACATTTATTTATATTTAAATACTACCCACTACAATTTTAAGTTGCAGATTTTCCCATTTTTCACCTATTTTTCTTTTAATAAAGTCTGCAAATACCAGTTACATTCATGGCTTTAACACATTTGCCAGGACTGTGTGCATTATGTGTTCACTTAATGCATGCATCATAAAATATAGGTCTCTTCATGTTTTGGTTGTATATGCTCACAGAAACATGTATTTTTTCTGTATCTACCATATACATCACAAGTCAAGAGGCTAATCCCTATTCCCTGTTGGTTTTTCATGCTGACTAAGTTGAAAGCCAGTTCTCAACCCCTTATTGAGACCCCATGCAGAGAAGAGACCTTTTCAGTCAGAAGTATTAACATTTTATGTTTGTAAGACTCAGGAGAAAGCTATTCTTCATGTTTGCCATTATAAATTGTGAGAGTCACATATCCAGTTTGGTGCTGCACTTTGAATCCAGTCTTTGCCGTGCATAACGCATGCCTGCTTCAGGACATACTATCACACTGCTGTAAGACGCCACGCACATACCAATTAGCTGACACCCTAAACACCCTCTAATTCAATAACAAGTACAGAGCAGTGAGCACTTTAGGTTTGCTGTCTTAAAGGCCAAATCGTAAAAGTGGCGAGTGCACACGGATGGCCACACACGGAATCAATCCACCCCCTGAAATAGGCTGCCGTTTTGAGCCCACTCCATAATTATAAACACACAAAATCTGTAATTAGCTCTTGTGGGTCCTTTGGGGCAATTGGTAGCTGTGTTTACCCTAATCTTTCTACTCGTCTGTTGACTTCTGCAGCGCTCCAGGTCTAACTGGTCGGATATTTTCTCAAATTAGTGCTAATGGTCTCTCCTAGTGTCAGAGCAATGAAGGGCACGGGCGTCAGCCTTTTCCACCGCTCTCTCTGCCAGCCAGGACAGAGGAATTGTCTCCATAATGAGAGAGATTCATTGCATTAACATTTATATCCAATTAATGATTGCCAAATAACACAAATGCTTCCCTTTATTCCCCAAATTCACCCAGTGTGAACTGATGCAAGGTCCAGACGCTATAAACATAATTGCTCGGCCTTCTACCCACTTCTTGTGCTCCTGCCATTTTCCCTCTGGGCCCAGTATCCTATACCACCGATGCCTGGGTTACTCTTGGAGTGCCACCTTCCATTTCTCCGCTTTGCACTTGAACACAGACTCTTAACATTCTGTTTCCCAGCATCCCTTCCCCTCGCCAACCCTTTGCTCTGCCGTTTCCCTCAGGGCTTGGCATCACAGCTGTGAAGTGATCCAGGAGAAGGAGCCTGTTTGACCTTAGGATGAATTATAGCTCAGCCATACGCTGCTTGTCTAGTTACCGTTCGCTGAGCGTACAGATCAGGCCACTGCAGAGAAACCTGAAAAAAAGTTTTTCTTGCACAACTAATAGTGCTATCTAGATCTATTTCACACCCTTATCCACTTGTCATAAGAACCGGAGAAAAGGTTTTACACTGACAAGAATCAGGGATAGTAAAGACCAGAGGAATGAAGGAAAGAAGCTTTACACTCAAGAGTACATCTGTAAAACCATGCTGCAAGGCAAAGAGGTGGCAGTGTTTGATTGACAGGTCATGGTCTCCGGTCTCGTGGCTCTATATTGGATGACCCAGGCTGATTAAAAATGCAGTATGCAGGGAAACAAATAGGAAGAGGAGAGGAAGGGCTGGGGTCAGGCCAGACCGGAGCCTCCAGGACGGGATGATAAAAGGCAGCGGTGGCGCCACTTCATGGTCACTATCTCCACCTGTCCATCTGAGGCAGCTACTGGCAGCACTCAGCCTCGCAGAGGATGGCAATGCACTGCACTGCCTTAGAGAGATAAGACAGAAAGAGAAACACATTATACAGTACACTCACAAATAGAGAGGATGCTGTTTTAAGATCCAATTTTAATAAAGCAGTGTCAAGCCAAGGTTTTAGTGTTCAGTCAATCCTATATCAGAAAGGGTGGTGGAAATCTTGAATATCCATTCATTTTTATTTTAGGATTGTTTCTGAATAGAGTGTGTCAGAGCTAGGTCACATAGACTTTCAGTATATTTCCATGCACAGTTATGTATTTCAACTGGACTACTGGCCTTCTCCCAGTATACGCGAATGAATGAGAAATCAATAATTGATTCTATCCAAATTAAGCCAGACTCTGGTTCAGTTGAAGGTATACATGCAGTTGCAGCTCCCCTCCCAATCACAAACATCTGACTTTGAGATGTTCAATTTTATACAATTGTAGTCAGACTAACATTTTAAAAGTCTGGTTTTAGAGGGACTAACACAATAATGACATTTTCTTTTATGTCATGTACATGCAGTGTTTGTTTATTTTTATTTTCACACCCTTCAGTTTTTCTACTTCCAAAAAAAGTTTGTTTGGTTTTTTTTCCAGTGTGATATTTATCCGGCTGTCTGCAGTGTATTTTCTGACACCTCTCTCACGACAGAATCGGTCTGAAACAAACAAACCAGTGAATAATTTACCCCCTGGGTTTCTGGCTCCTTTCAGCCTGGTGATGATGGCAGCAAAATTGGCTATGCTTTTTGGCCATTGCCCTCCCCGCTCCCTTGCTACCTGTCATATAATGTGCTAATTGTGGAGACTAACTGACTGGCTGACTCAGCTGCTCTCTTGAGAGTTTGAGGCCCATGACAGGCTAGCCACAGTTGCCTTGTCAATAGATCTAATTGCTCTGAGAGAGGGGCCAGAGCGAAGGCTTTGGAGCATCAGGCGTTTGGTAAAGAGAAACCATGGCGCCATGACTGGGTCAGTAATCAAAGAGTTGCAGAGAAAGGATGGGGTAAGTGTAGTGCATGGTGAATGAAGGAACTGTCAGTCAAATACACCTTGAATGATGTATAATGACTAAGCTATTCCAGTCTGTCAGTATGCCAGCAACTATCTGCCAGAGTGCTACTCAAAAGAAGAAAGCAAGAAGAGAGGAAAGTGAGAAGAGAGGAAAGTGAGAAGAGAGACAGGTGGTGCAGTCACGCAGGAGCCAAGCAAGTATGGCAGATCAAGTATGGCATGTCAAAGAGGAGAGAGGAGAAATAAAACACTAACAGGTCATTAAAATCATACAAATGAAACAGATGAAGCAGAGAGAAAACTGAACAGAGCAAACAGCCCAGACAAGAAGGCTATCCTCTCTCCACTGTGCAGTCGGTTTTCCAGATCCATCAGATTGTTTGGTCCTTATCTCATGGAGATCAGCCTGTCCGGCCCCAGGCCCCGGGAGGTTAGGCTACATCAATACCTAGGCAGCCTTTGTTCTTGTTCTGACTCCCTGCTTCACTGCTCTGGCTAACAGGCCGCTGGCTACAGGCCTTCAGCACAACAAAACACCACCCTCTCCACAGTCAATAAAGACTGTGACACAGACGACTGTGTTCTCAGCAATGGAGGGGGAGATTGTCCTCCTTTTTATGTGAGTACACAAGTGCATAATCATCTGGGTGGTTATTATAGAAACAAATGAAACACAGTCATTCTGTTCTTTGACAATGTTTTCGGAAATTGTGTTTTATAAATGCAAGTTCATCTTTGTCACTATTTATAAGTAATAAATACATACAACATAGACTTATCCAGATGGCTTTTGAAATAGATATAGTGGTTGGTAAATACACAAGTTTTTTGGTTTTTTTGGGGGGGTTTTTTGGGGGGTTTTTTTTTGCTTTTGTCTATTTTTTTGTCTGTCTCTACCTATAATCCAAGCAGGGGGCATCATGTAGATAATTTATAGAAGAGGCCCAAAAATGGATCCTTGAGGAACTCCAAAAAAAAACAAGCAGACTTAAAGACTTTCCTAACAACAATATAGCAGGATGTCTCCATAAAATTGGCTGGCAATTTTATTATTGATCATTATTAATTACTAATTTATTTAATAATTTTCTTAACCAGGAATCCCTACCAATTCAAAAGATGGAGCAATTAAATGTATTTGTAATAATTGATCAATTGCTAGAATCATACTATAAAACATCTTTTCTCATTTGTTTGTGTGCGAGTGTGTTTCCAGCCTGCAAAAAACTCAAAGTCATGACTTTCCTTTGTGGCATTCTGATTCTGAAATAGTCTAAGAATGCATAATCAGAACCACAAACACATTAGGACATAATAACTGTGGTCAAAACAGTACATTCTTCCCTAATCTTCAAATTTCTATACAAGCTCGTATTGGAATAAGGTACCACATTGTGATGCATGGATTGCTGGAGTTATGCACATCCTTCTCCATTCTTCCCTGACAGCTTCTTTGTTATGACACAAATCTATTTGTATATTCACTCATGTTTTTTCCAGGCCATTAAAACAATCAGATATTTCTATCGGGCCATACCATACATCCAGACTCCTCTCTTGAGTGCATTGCAAGTAAGTTTGCACTTGTTCTCTCTGTGAAATTGCATTGACGTTCTGTCTATTAAGAGCCGCTAATGAGCATTGTAAAAGCATAAGTCAGAGTGGCTGGCTAGCTGGACACTAAAATGAGTAGATATGACCGTAACTGCTAGGGTCAGTCTGGCTCCTGACATGCACACTAACATACACTTACATTATGAAACAGACAGAGTGTTGTGTCTCTGCTTGGCTCATGGGGATGACCACTAGCTCCCCACACTGGAGCCTGGCCACAGCTCTGGCCATTGAAAGCTCCCCCACTGGAAACCTGAGCTAGCCAGTCCACCAACTGCCTCAGAACATCAATAATTAATTAGGGAACAGCTATTGGCCCCTAGGGTCAGAGAGCAAGGAGAGAGAGAGAGAGACGGGGGGTGCATAGTAGTGGTAGAGTGGGTCAGGAGTGGAGGGTGTTTGTTTAATAAGTAACACAGCAAAGCCTTTTTTTCTGTCTTTCTTTGATTTGAAAATGCAGATATAGCTCAACAAACTGTCACTGCCGCTTTTTACACAGTCTGTTCAAAGTCTTTATTCCACTTTGCTGTTCCCTGTGGAAGATATGAGGGCAGATGTTTGGGGACAGTTGTGTTCCACACCACATCTCTCTGTCTGGAATGATGTGACATGCTTTCTAAACCAACACACAGGGACAGTATTATGTCGACTTAATGCGGTTCAATGTAAACAAGTACAGGTGGTATAAGAAGGGTCGACCTTAAGTGGATTATTTTGTAATTTTCATATTGGGGGGGGGGCAGTTTTATTGATATGGATTTTTCTGTCCAGGTAAATATACTGTATATAAGAGTGCATTTTACATGGCACTATGAAGTAACTTGAAGCTGTTGACCTCAAAATCACTCTTTTTTTGTCAAATAGTCATTTCTCAATAACTGGCCTATACTGTGTAAGTACAGTCTAAAAGATTCAGTAACCACTTTTCCAAATACCCCTACCCAGCTTTATTTGCCAGCAAATGGATGAAATAAGATAACATTTTATTTCAAATTTATGTTTAATCTATCTAAACTCTCATCCTGTCTTCATAAACTCTCATACATATAATTTGCCAGTCTTTCAACATTACAGTTTCTTACATTAGTCATTTTCAAATTAGCAGCTATTTTCAAGCTTTGAAGTTGATACTTTTCAGTATTGACTGGAAACTTTTTGACCATTTCATCTTGTGTTGAACTTTGCGTTATAGACCTTTTTCACAGTTTAACCTCTTTGTTTGTTCCTCCTGTTTGTACAGCAGAATTGTGTCTCATCTCTTGATCCACAGATTGAAGCATTGACATTTCTGTCAGGACACTCTCACTCTTTAGTCTCACGTCTCATTTAATACCACATAATGAACTAATTATGTACCATTTAGAAATAAATACATGTGATTCCCCAAAAGTGAGTTGGGAGTTGCTCTGTCTTTTATTAACAAGTTTTTTGTCCCTTAATGTGAGAAAATAGTAAAAATTAGTGTATCCCTGTTCTTTCATTTCTCCTATTTGCCCACTTTCCAGTCATTTATCAATGCCAAGCTCCTATATTTGAGCCTAAAATAAATTTGACATTTATTAATAGTGGCTGCCAAGTATTATATCAGGAAAAACCCCAAAGACAGCAAAACACTATGGAATTTATTATCATCAATGTCTTTGTAAACAGCTTATTAGTAATATGTGATTCACTTCCCCACTTTGACAAAACAGTTAGGTTTTAATCATTGATATCCTTTCTTGTTGTATGTGCCATTGTCATTTCTAATAATGTCAGAGGCTTTTACCCTTTTTTGGCTATAATGATATTGGACACTAATATAGGATATTGGCAGTTGCTAGTCTCCAAATATCAATATTGTCATTAGGAGTACCATCTTATAACCATTTGTGTGTGTGTGTCTGTGTTTTTGTGTGTTTTCTTTCAGCAATGCCTCCAGGAAGCCCAGGCCCAATCACACGTCATGAGTCATCAGACAGCCTTGCATCGGACCACAGTGGCCAGGAGGATGAGGAGTGGCTCTCTCAGGTAAAACGTCCACTTAATTCCATATTCATTTAAATTACCCTCAAATGTTGCTGCTTTTATGCTTATGTACATTTATGAGTTCTTATACTTTTGGTTGCCTTCCTCTTTGTTACTGTCCTTAGCATTCTCTGCCTGATATCAGAGAACACTTAAAGTGACATCAGAGTGTCAATGAAATGCTAGGAAGCTCTAGGGGTGTGTTTTAGCTTTGTTTGGACAGAAACTGAAACATTTGGAAACAATGAAAGTAACTTCCTTTTGCTTTTACATTGACTGTTATTAGTTTTCACTCTGAACTGCTGTAAACAATAAGTGTTCCCACTGGTTGAAAAACCTACTATTGCCCAAAAGAAAATTGAACTTGCATTGGGATTAGGTACAACCGACATTCAATTCCAGGTCAACTTACACTGTAGCAGGTTTTTATAAGCTTTGGTTTCAGTTGGTAGAAATGGTAACGTGACCACGGTCATTTTCCCTTCTCCTATTTTATTGTGGCAGACTAGATGCAAAGTCTTCACTAGGCTGCACCTTTTACAGAACAGTGTTAGGAGTGCAACAAGCTGAAATTTCTCAGTTGCTGCTAAAAATAAAATGGAAAAAAGTGAAAAATATAAGTTGCAACTAATGTAACACTGTCATTGTTCTTCATGCTGTGTTGTGCTGCACAGCATGTGACACAGAACATGACTCATTGACAGACACATAAGGCAACCTCCTCTATTGGCAGGAGTCAATCACCTTTTGAGTGGGTTTAGCAATGTTTAAAAAAGTGTATACTAATGTTGGCGTAAAAGATACTTTTGTTTCGGTTTCACCTTGTCGTCTTTATTCCTGTTCTTGTTTCCACATTTATTTTTACTTCTTAGTAGAACTTTGTACAACCAAGCAACAAGCACAAACAAGCACGGTCAGGTAACATTAGTTTTCAGCTGTGGTAGTACTGTATATGCACAGATTTCTTTTAATACAGAACTGGAATGCTCTGTTTTGGAATTCATAAGCAAAATGTTCTGGCATGGATGTTCTCTTGCTCTGTATTTTATTAACACAGGTAGGACTCCTTATTCTATGGTTTCTTTGTAATCACACGTCTTAAATTGTTTGAAATTATCAGTACTTGGTCAGTAAAATCCATGGAGCTGTTCAGCTTGGTTACCTCTCATAGCACTCATCCTTGGTGCAGACAGGTAACCTACAGTACTACATTTTTCACATCAATAATTCCACTGCATGCATAATTGATTGGTTAAAATTCACCCCACTTAGCTTGCCGAGGCTGTGGTTCATCTCTTACATGATAGGTTGCCAGGAGCGAATTTGTCCATTCCACTAAATGGGTGACTTCCATGTAGAACGGTGGTCGCGACGCAGTTGTCAGTACTTGGGGTTGCAGTAGTAGAGCTCTTCATAGTGTACCATGTACAGTATCTGACATGTTTTTGAAGAAATACCTCCTGAACATATAGATATTAATGCATTTAGGATAAACAGATCCACCCAAAATCATACATAGCGTCATACATCAGGTATATGTTAACTTGTTAACTTGTCTATATTCTAGTCCTGCCTACATATTTGGACAGCAAAATAGATAGGCTTTACTGAATTATTATCATATTGGTTACATGGCCATCCATAATCAGCAGGTTTCACATCACTACACACTAATATTTTCATCTCCAGTGAGTGTCATATGTGCATATTTGCACTGAATAGGTGTGAACCAGAGGTGGTTGCTCTGTGACAGCAAGGGAAGCTCTGCTTCCTCTAATATGTCATAAATAAATGTTCAACAATATACTATTGTGTT
This sequence comes from Brachirus orientalis, assembly GCA_016785285.1. NCBI lineage: Eukaryota > Metazoa > Chordata > Actinopteri > Pleuronectiformes > Soleidae > Brachirus > Brachirus orientalis. The sequence continues at coordinate 1,624,651 of JAFBJR010000838.1, read as the reverse complement.
TCCATTTCATTACTAAACGTTTGCTGGAACTGGACCAACAATATGACTAGTTTATTCAGAAGCAGCTATTTATCACAGATCATCTGAGGTGATTTTCTTCTCATACATGACCACAGCATCACATTAAAACCAGGAGAATCTCAGCTTCAGTCGATCTCTATGAGACGGCACTGAACAGCTTTTTTCACTGAGGGGAGCAAAATGCTGATTAGAAAAATGTGGCAAAGTCATCACTTCCAGGGAAGCTAAGCCTCTCTGGGAGTGAGTAGAGCAGTGGGCTGATGCATGATGATTGGAGGAACTGTTTGAAAAGTGGGACCACTTTTCGATTGACATCATTAAAGAAATATACACAACATCAGAGGCTTTTCTGTCTCAGTCTCATGCAGATTTTGTGAGTTAAGTTTAGAAAGAAATAGCAGCTGGTTGTGTGTTATTTGCTCAGTGATATAGCCTATTTACATTTTTACATATTATAGACTGTAAATTAAAGCACTATAATAGCTTTTCTTGGTTTCAGATTCACATTATTACCGCGTAACACACAGAATTTATGTATAAATAAGTGGGCTTGAAATGAGCTTCTTCAGCAACCACCACTGGTGTGAAAGTACCGTCAGAGCAAGCTTTTTTCACTTTTCTGTCTCCTACATATAAAACTGAGTATATTCTCACCCAAGAAATCTGATAAGATAGAGAAACTTATGTTCCACAATGTATTCATCCCCTGTGTAAATGAGCACACAAGGTCAGGGGTGAGGTTAAGTCTACTTATAAAATTAAAGTGAATATATCTGTGATAGTGATTTTTCAAAGAACATTTTAAGTTTTTCCAAACAGTAAAACAGTCCACCTCACTTTTGCAAGGGTCGCAATCTCTTTTCCACACCTGATGAACAGTGAGGAGGCTGAGTAACTCATCTGAACACCCACTTCTAAAATAACAAGAGGCTCACTGGTGGAGGGTTCACCATAAGCATTCATGGAAGATCTAAGATGCAGGTACTGGAAAAGTGAAGAGGAAAATAAATCAAATGATATTCTCAAGTCATTAAATGATCTAACAACCTCCTCCTTATAGATATAGCTCCACTGAGGCAATAAAAAGAGACTTATCTGGTATTTGCAGTGTGTCTCTTTGCCTTCTTTTGCAAAACAATTTTAATTTAGGAAGAGAAGAGACTGATCCTCTGGCAAATAGTTGGTGTAGTGGTTAGCACTCTTGCCTTTGCAAGACCCGGGTTTGTGACCCCGTCGGAACAAGGGCCTTTCTGTATGGAGTTTGCATGTTCTCCCTATGTGTGTGTGGGTGTTTTCTGGGTTCTCTGGTTTTCTCCCACAGTCCAAAAACAAGATTATTTGGAAATCTAGCAAATTGGACACTCTCAATTGACTGTAGGTGTGAATGTGAGGGTGCATGGTTGTTCGTCTCTATGTGGCCCTGCGATGGACTGGCAACCTGTCCACGGTGTGACCCTGCCTTTCACCCTATGTCAGCTGTGATTGGCACCCGCACTTCTCGTGACCCTCATGTGGAGGACAAAGCAGTAAAAGATGAGTGAGTGAGTGAGTGAGTGAGTGAGTGAGTGAGTGAGTGAGTGAGTGAGTGAGTGAGTGAGTGAGTGAGTGAGTGGTTAAACACTGAGGTGTTTAATCACTTATCTATTAAAACTATGGTTATTGTTTAGATCTTATATTCATCATAGCTGACTATGCTATTTATATATGATGCATCCTTGCTGTAGATATTGTAACCCTTACTAGCAGTAAAATCTTTAAAGAATTGTCTACTCTCATGACTAACTTTGTGTAACTTGACTGGTCGGCAGAGACATATACAGCTACAAAACAGTGATTGTAGTACATATGATAAAACTTGCTGGAGGTGGCCATCAGAGTAACAACAGGATGCCCCAAATAAGGATAAATATGTTAAGAAATGATCTTGCACTTGCTTTGTTATTGACAAATTAGATATTTCTGAGGCAGCAAAAAAAAATCTCTGTTTTGGTGATCAGTTTGCACAGTCCAGCTCAGTACCCAGTGCACAGAGGGTAACATAATTTCATCTGTGAAAGCAAATCTAAGGCAACGTGTCACTGGCTCTTTCTGATGAGATATGAGATGAGAAATGGGGGGCAGATTTGGGGATGTCACACTGGACTGTAACATCTGGACCTTCCATCCTGCAGCAAAAAAGCACGCTGGCAGCTGTTAAGCTCTGCGGCTGGGCGGGACATTAATGGTGTCAACTAGCAAAACACACATGCACACACACACACACACACACACACACACTCCCATACTACATTCTTATCACTCGTAGAGATAATGTGTTCCCTAAACTCTTACATAACCCTACCCTGAACACATTTCTAACCCTAACCCTAACACCTTTAACCTCAAAAATCCCTTTGTGTGAAATCAGCCCATTAATCTACATTCAGTGAAATGTGTTAATTAATGTAAAATCTTATGAAATAAAACATTTACAGTAAATAATATATTTACATATGCACTCTTACTTGAATACTTTGGAGAATTTCAGTGTAGGGTATTGTCTAATAAGTGTACACAATCTTTGCACACCTGGGTTTGTTTGGGTTGTTTATCATTTCATTCATATGGCAGATCCTCTCAATCTATATTGCATTTGATGGCAAGAATCAAAGGATAGTTACGGGGCAGTCGATAATTATCCATAGCCTCTGGTACAGTGGTCTTGGTCTAATTCACAGCCAGACTCATGACAGTTTATTTGTCACCTGGTGGCTTTAAACTTCTGTAATTGTTTGATGATTCTGTTATTGTTAAAGCCCTCAAAGTTTGTCCTGATCTGTGCTTTTATTGTGGAGGTCCACAAAGAGTTCCTTAAATTTCATGGCTTGATTTTTGTCCTGACAATCAGTATGAAAAACTAGACTTTTTGTGATTTAAATTATTTATTGACTTTTCATTTATTTCAAGTATACAGCCTGTGTGCCAATATAAACACTGCAAACAAATGAAGTCAGCATTTTTAAACCTTACAGTAACAAACAAGATAAATAAAAAAAGAAAGAGGAGAAAAAAAAATTAATTCAATACAAAAAAGTATAAAGGTGTACATTCTTGACTAAATTATTAATCTTATAAATAAGTTGTTCAAAAGAAGCTATCTTGGCTAGTTTGTCTCTCCACTCATTAAAGCTTATCTTTTTTTGGACTTCCAATGTCTTAAGACAACCCTGTTTCCTTTTGCAAGAGCGTATTGGTGGAGGCAAAATAGGCCTAAGCTTTGGCAAAATACCCAAAAATACATACAGCTGGTCCCTCCCTAAATTCTATCTTTATGCATTGAATAATAGCTATCCAGAGGTAATGTACAGTACCATCTCAAATTCATAAAACATATGTACCAGCACTTATCATTCTAGACTTAGTATACATAGATGTGTTACTATTTACGTAAATTATGTAGAGGCCATCAAAAAATTTCAGCGTGCGACTCGTTTGACAAAATAAATGCAAATGTATTTTTTTTGTCAAGGGTTGTCATGAACTGATTGAGGACATTCATACATTGCAGTTGGTTTTAAAAAATGATATATTTATTATTTTGACTGTTGAACATGTGTTCATACGTGTGCGCATAAATATGTGCACATGGAGGAGTAAGGAGTGTCAACCCTCACTCTGGAGTGAGATGTTGGCACCTGGCAGCCAGAGTGGATTGAGGCTGTGAGCTGAGAGCTGGGTTGAGGTGAGAGACAAACGTGTGCAGGGTAAAGATAATGAAATGTGAACAGAGAGACATCCAGAGACGTGTTAAGTGCTGCAGGGAGTTGAAAAGTCAGAGTTAGCGTGGGAGTGGAACGAAAAGTACGAATCCAAGGCAGGGGATGATTGGCCAGCAAATTCAAGTCAGAGTGGAGATGAAGAACAGAGGAGGCAGTTATAGTCCGATGTTTATGTCACCTACTCCATAGTCCTCACCTCGACTACTTTTAGTCAACATTAGTGCCACTCAGCTCAAGCACCCATGGAGTGCCTGCCATGCCAGCACTATCTTATTTTCCCAGTAGACCTCACCTCATCTTTGCTGCCACACTGTTGTTAGTGTCACACTTCTATTAATCCTCCGGGAAGGCTTCCCATCATTCCACCAGAACTCCCAACACGCACAAGACCTTCACAAGATATGACATCATTGTCAGACTATAAGTGGTGCAGGAGCAGATGAAGCTTTTATCTGGATGACATGTAACTGAGTTCATCCTAGTACTGAATTGGGTGTAGCCACCCCATTTTATTTTTATTTTTTTACTTCCAACATGTGCGGGTTTTGGTTGGTTGGTCTTTTGAAGGTAACAATCTCTAGGATATAATTGCTGATCATTTTTCCCAATTTTGTTACAAGAAGGCAGTTTTCATTTTCCTTGTAATATGCAATGTGTGTGACCACGCGTGAGAACTGATGAATTTTGCCCAGGTTGTTCCTTTCAAAGGCACAGAAGGCATATTTTCTTGTATGTGTCACTCATCTATAATGGACACTTTGCACAGCAGCCACCCTGAAACAGAGGAAGCTGAATGGAACTCACCTGCAATTTTCAAATGGCAGTTGTGTAAATGGCACATTCCATAAAAATAACTTTAGTGTATTGCAAATCAGTTAATCTGAGAGGAACAGCACTTCTACACTCCCCGCAGGCTGTTTACAGGCTTTGCTTGATTCGACCCATCATGGGAGACGTTGACCAATCACAGGGCAGGTCAAACAGACTGAGTAGGTATTCCTATTGGCTTTTTTTCCACAGCTACTCTGCATATATGTCCCTTCACTGGACAGATCACTACAGCAACAGCATCAGCTGCCTATGCTGCAAACAAACCTAAAAAAAAGAAAATAATCTACAAGAGATGATAAATGCAGTTCCACATGTCTCATCATTGGCAGAGATATTTCAAAGTGTGTTCATGTTTCCATGCTCATTTGAACAGAGGAGCACAGGCTGGAGAGATGCAGGCAATCACTACTATTTTTCTTCCTTCCGTGCTTACTTCTGCTTTAAATGACAATATTTTAGGTTTTACCAAGACATTCTGAAGAAAAGATTGTCTTCACTCATACTACTACTAGAAATATACATTTTTTATTCTCAGGTTGAGATTGTGACCCACACAGGGCCACACCGGCGACTGTGGATGGGCCCCCAGTTTCAGTTTAAGACCATTCACCCTTCGGGACAGACAACGGTCATCTCCTCCTCATCGTCAGTGCTTCAGTCCCAGGGACCCACTGATGTCCCACAACCTCTGTTGGACTTTGACACAGACGATTTAGACTTACACAGCCTCAGGTACTTGCAACTGTGCAGCTTGAAGTAAGGTTAAAACACAATGCTAACCTTATATTTTAATATAGTTTTTTTTTTTGTCCTCACAAGATAAAACAAAAGAATTCTACTGGTTAAGTGGGTAGCAGCTTCTTCCATTTCATGGTACATGACATCTAGCAGGTGTCTTAATTGTGACAGGAGCAGAAGAATTCAGCTGAAGCAGTATGAAAAAGTGACAGTACTCTTTATTAGGAGGTTAATGTGGATGGCTGGTAAACCACTCCACAACCATAACCACATTTGTAGTATTATTTTAACCCCAAACACCTTCATTTTCCTAAACATAACCATGTTTGCTTCCCTAAATGTAAATGTATTAGATTTACATGCAGTATACTGTTTACTATTGCAACAGTGATGATGGATGTTGTGTGCACCTGCCTCTTCTAATGTCATATCAGACTTAATATCAGACAAACAGTGGTTGAGGCTGGAGAGCCTTTTGCATTTAATGGCCTAAGATGTTGGTGCTGTGTATGATTTTTTTTTTTATTTGTTTGTTTTGACTAGTGTTTTGTCATAATTTACATACTGTACATGTTCACATATGCAGGATCCAGCCGGTTCGTTCAGAGCCTGTCAGCATGCCTGGATCATCAGGGCTGGTGGCTGATCGCAGAGGACAGTCTAATATCATGGATGCAGGATCAGGTAGGACATTTAAATGGTTTAATCTACAAACCTCCACTTTGCTGTGAAATCCAAGTTTGATTCCTTTATACCATCATTTTCCAAACTATTTAGTTGTTTATCCTTCTCCCCTTTTATTGAAAACTTCTTGATGTCTTAAGTTGTCATTTGAGTTCCATTTTATTTTGGTGTATCCCATCTCAAATCAGTCTGGACTGACAGTCTGTGACTGGAATGAGTGAATTGTTTGTGGTGGCATCTATGTGATCATCATTTGTGTAATGTTGCCGAGTTTACGTTGGACACACTTGTCACAAAAAAGTTGAATTAAATGCTCAAGTGGCAGATATTTTTACTTTTAGTTATTTTAAGTACCAAATTCATTAATATCCATCAACTTGGTAATCAAATAGCAAAAACAAAACAAGTCAGTGATTGATATGAATACAAATATTTTCCCTACTGAGAGGCTGGTGTGAAACTCTGTGTAGTTGTGTGTGGCTTTGTTAGTTCATTGCACATTTGTATTTGTATTTTTGACTCCATTGCTAAAATCTCAATCTAGTCACTTCTAACAAATACGTAATCACATATTTGTATGCAGACTGGTATTTTACTCTCATAGGACGCACAATTTAATTTAGTGCTAATTTTTACGTGGCTTTTTTCACTTAAAAAAAGCACACATTTTTTACTGAAACCTCTCCTAAAACTGCTATCAGTTAGTTTTGCTGTCTTTCATCAAGCATTTGGCTTAATTTCAATCGTTTGCTGCCATCATTCTTCCTCTTCCTATGTCACCTCATGAACATGTTTGGTGAAGAGAGACAGCCTAACCTCACAAGCAGGCAGGACCGCCTCTTTGTGGAGTTCTGGCTCCTGATTGGATAAAGTATTGTGGGATACCAGATAAGTTTCTCCGAGATTTACTTTCAGAGCCGAAGAGACTGAGAGTCATGTCACTGAGGAAACTCTCTTGATCATTGCTGTGGTCAGAATATAGAGCTATAAGACTAAATGATGCCACTGTCAATGGCTTTAATATTTAGCTTTCTTCTGAAAGTACTTCATAGAGAAATATTATTAATGTAGCAGTAGAAAATAAATTATGATTAATTTATTCCACATATAAGTACTAGGGCCTTTGACAGCATGTGCTGTATTGAGACTAAAAGGAGTTCAGAGAAATAAACCTTTCTGTTGTTTAACTTGAGTGCTTTTTTTATATAAGTAGATAATTATCAGTCAGGTTTGCAGGTGTCTGTCACAACATGTCCATGTGTTTTCTTATCAGTAATACACATTGACTCACTGAGAATCAGCAGAACACCATCTGTTTGAAAGTACTTCAAATTTAAATCTAGATATTTTAATAAAGAAAATAATATTTTTAAATAATTGTCTGAGAGAGGGGGGGGGGGAAACATTCCCCGGGGGGGAACATTCCCCCTTTGTCACATCTTTTTATTATTATGATTTTATTTGATTGTTTTAATAATTCATTGCAATATATTTATGTTGCTAACTTCCAATCAATCCAATCACACAGATGAGTGGATTTCCCCTTTAAAGTCCGTCTTTGTTGCTCACATCCTAATGCTGTGACATGTGTCTCATGACAGTGTTTGTATATGCAGGTGAGGGACTTGTCACTATATTTTTAAAAAAATGTCAGGGGGGGGGGGGGGGGGAAACATTCCCCCTTTGTCACATCTTTTTATTATTATGATTTTATTTTATTGTTTTAATAATTCATTGCAATATATTTATGTTGCTAACTTAGTCCAATCACACAGATGAGTGGATTTCCCCTTTAAAGTCCGTCTTTGTTGCTCACATCCTAATGCTGTGACATGTGTCTCATGACAGTGTTTGTATATGCAGGTGAGGGACTTGTCACTTTTTGCGTGACATTATATCTGTTTGTCCTTTTTGTGATGGAAGAGATAAAGGAGTGTCTGTGGTGTCTGTGTCGTTATCTGCCGTGTCCTGTGGCACAAGTCACTCATCTGATCTGCGCTCACGCTGACAGAGGGTCACTCCCACTCTTTTCACTCAGGTGTCAGGAAATATTTGCTGCTTGTGTCAAAGGTGGTGTGTCACAAATAGTTGTATGTGTTGATAGTGTCTTTTCTTTCTTCACCATTGTCCTTTTTCTCCAAAGCACATTCCACTTTGCACCTTACAGAGATGAATGTAGATAAGGTTTGACCTCAATTTGTTTGCCACATTTATTTTTCTTTTCAGTTGGACACGTTTGTTTAATTGATCCACATGTATAAACATTGCAGTTGTAAGAGAGATTTGACATCCTGTTTATATAAAGTTTAAATTAATAGAAATATGCATTACCATGTATCCAATGTATCCAATTCAAATATTTTATTAACTTATACTTTATTTTAAAAGATTATTAATTTTCAATTGAATGTTTGTCTTTTCATAAACATTGGTTTATGGAGTCAATAGTATGTCATATGAATAGCTTAATACTTTTTAATCATAATCAGCATAATAAAAGTTGAACCTCTAAATTAAATTTAAAATTATCGTGCATTAATAATCCTAAATGAAACAAAAGTATTTATAGAATTTAATGTATTCACTTGTTTAATTTATTACAATTTTTACTACCTTTAAGTGAAGTATTTATTATTATATTTCAAAAAGATGAAAATAAATGCATCCGTAAAAACAGATGGCATGTAATGCAGCAGGCAGATACATGTAAATGACATAGTTTCATAATAATTTTAAATTTTGGGCTCTTCCATGACTCCATACTGTATGTCATCACAAAGAAGAAAGCTATGGGAAACACTGATTTTCTTTCCTTTTTCTTTAATTCATGCAACATAACCATTTCCACACATGCATTCATTCTTTTAAGAATGCATAGTCTTTGACTAATATCTTTGGAACACATTCAATTTATTTAATTTTTTTTAAACCTTTTGTAAGTTGTGACATTTGTGCATCTCGTCACCCTCAAATCTTCAGATTTCTCTGGACCCCTGCTTAAAATTAGACATTTCTTTAGAAAAGCTCAGTCTGAAGAAGTAAAACACTTGAGTTTAGATGGTAAAGACATGTTTGTTTACAGCCTCACCTAGTACAATATTACACACCATGTGTCTGAGCTTTGCCCTTTGCTTTCTCTCTCCTTCACCCATGTCTGTCCTCCTCTGTCTGCCAAGTATCATGTATTTGTGGTTTGTCTCTTTCCAACCTGTGTCCTCTGTGTGTTCAGTCTCTTCACTCACTGCTTTAGAGCAGAGATCGAGACAGAAGGACAGAGCCTGGTCCAGGGATGAAGGTGATGCTTATCAGTTTGTGTGTGTGCTCGCGAGCGCAAAGGGAGGGTTCAGTATTGTGTCCTGCCACTGCCATGGCGCCGCCTCTTATCACACACATCACCTTTGTCTCACCCTCTGCAGAAAAAGCCTGTTTGTCGCAGAACTTATCATAATGTTTTTTTTTAAATGATGAATATGACAAAGTGGCTCTCAATTAAGAGTTTTTCCTAGCGAGATGAAGTCTTTGTTTATAGTGTTTAGAGGAATACGAGGCTGTGTTTATAGGAATATGAGGCAAACTGATACTTGAGAGTGTGCTGAATGGATTTTCTGAGGCTGATTGCACTCATGTTAGGTTTTAAAGGTGGATAGCAGTGACACATTTGAGCTTACAAGTGATAGACAAATTTATTATTTTAAAATGAATTTATTCATCATGTCATTGATAGGTGTGTTGAGATAATAAATGATCAACATCGCTGATATCCTCAAAATTGTGCACTGGCATGTACACAGTTCTCTGTACTACCGCTGCTACATTGATTGATTGATTGAAGAAAATTGCAATTAATTGCAATTAAACAAGTGTTAGTATTGACAAAGAGATACCGAAATAGAGAGCTTTGCCTTGGGTCATCTGAAGCATAAGCAGATTTAGTTTATATTGTAATGTATTGGGGAAATGTCAATGATAATTGTGTTTGGTCTTAAAAGGGTTCAACATAATCCAACAGTGATTGGTCAGTAACATACATTAGTTGAAATACATCACATAAGTTGATATTTTTATAAAACTCAGAACTCATATTGGCTAATGCACATAGTTAGGTTTTGGAAAAAAGATTTCTACATGTTCATTTATTGCACAAAAAAGGGAATCAGGTCATGTCTAATTAACAAGTGAGATGCTTCATTTGTGTAAGTTGCAGATTTACTTTCCACTATAGACAAACTACTATGTTAAACAGTTGTATCTTCTCTATATAGTGTATTTACAGTATATTGTGACATGAAAGACTTAGACAGACAGGTTTTCCAGCCATTTTTATTAGAATAAAAGTGTCCTCAGGCCCAGCAAGGCCATAAAGCTGCAGTTCTCTCTAATGTGACTCACTTACAGTCAGCCAGTCTCCCCACTGTCTGCTCCCATCTTATCTCAGCACATACACTCTGCTTATCTCTGCCTTCCCTGAGGTGATGGGACACCGTCTGCATGACACACACACACACACACACGCACACACGCGCACACACTCCACTTGTACTTTCTTGACTCAGCATAATTGACTGTATGAGGGGCCCAACTCCAACATTGCTGTCTCACGTTCCACCATCTCCAATACACAGGATCAATATGAAGCTGTTATCAATACCCCCTTACATGCTTTTTCAGTGTACAGTAAGTGTGCGTGTGTGTTTGTTCGTGTGTAGCAGCAACGTCGATCCCAGCTAGACTACACAGTAGCATGTGATGGCCCAGGAGGTCATATCAAGTAAGAAAGAAAAGGAGACAGACCTGAAAGAGAGATAACACCTGAGCACTGAAAGAAAGAATCTTACCTGTGTTCATGTGTGTGTGTGTGCGTGTGCTCACTGATAACCTCCCTGTCCCCCTCCACACTAACTGCAGTTGTGTTTTGACTCTGTAAAGAAAGCCACCCTGCTCCCAAACAGGAAATAACAATCTCTGTAGTGTCAGCCAGTTTGTTGTTGTCATCTTCACTCTCTGTGTGTGTGTGTGTGTGTGTGTGCGCGCGTGCACATGTCCTTCGCTGTTTTTGTTGCCACATCTTTGCTTCTCTGTTTGTCTCCGTCCATATGCGTGTGTGTGATTTATCGTGATTTATCAGTGGCGGTGACTCACTGATAGCGTGTGACTTGGCGGCAGAGCAAAGCCAAGCCACCAGGACGACGAGGGAGCTGGTTTTGTCACAACACACTGTAAACACCTCAGAGAGACTTGCATCTATTATTCTGAACAAACTCAGGGAAACTAAAAGTGTTTGACTGGTATAAGAATCACTGATAATGAAACCTGGTTTCAAACGGAATTTTTAATTTGCCATATTATTTTGAAGCCTGTTGTGAGTGTTGCTGTGTGTGTGCATCGACATGTTTATTAATACTGAAAGTTTGCATTTGTAATCTTATGTGTGAGGCTATAAACAGCTTCCTCTGAAGGAGAGAGTTAATCAGTGTGGGATCAGTAGCTATCAGCTATTAGCCACATCCACCTCACATTATCACAGCTCAGTTACCTCCTCTGTCCCCAGTGTGAATGTGCTTCCGTCTTTGTGCTGGTGTTCCATAACAAACCTCCAGTTTCAGCAGCTCTATCACATCTTTTCAACTACTCTGGAGGGACTCTACTTTTGATTCAAAATTAAATTAAAAGTATTTTTACAATTTGAGGACATTTGTCGCCTTTAATTTGGCAGGAAGGATACATTTCCAAGGGGGAGAGAGGGGTTAACACACAGGAAAGGCCCAAAAGCTTGACTGCAGCAGTCAGCGTCAGCCTTAGGGCGCACCAGATCTATAGGTGAGCTGTTTCATTCCTCCATTCAAGGTCTTCTCGGCATTGATCCCACAGTAAATCAGGTCTTTGCTGAGGTCTGTGACCAGATAGTATATAAAATAACCTTTACATATTTGTTGGTTAAAGTAACAATGGTTAAAGCAACAGTTTGTCCAATTTCAAAAGGATCTGCCATTGGAAAATTAATGGAGTACATTTAAAAACTGAAAACTAAACTGTGTTTTTTATTTATTTATTTGTAATTACACAGGACCTCTCCCATGGAGTCCACTATGTTGCACTGCCATGTTTGTACAAATGTCTAGAGTGAACAAATCAAACACAGGCCTTTCATGTCTTTATGTTTTGTGAAGGCTACTGTAGTTTCTAAGACTCAGACCATAACACATATGGTATTGAGTTGGTTGCGCTATGTAACTTTCCCCTATGATGCCACTAATTCCTACAAACTGGTCCTTAAAATATGTGAGATATCTCCTGATACAAATACTGAAGATCTTGTCGCAGAATGAGGAGTGGGAGAATGTGATTCATGATATTGGTGTGGTTCCCTACAATGTTTCCCAATTTTTATCTTATGACTAGAGAGAATTTCTGCATACTATAAGGTTTATTATCACATATATCTTCAGTAAAAGGCTGGGGAAATTTATTCCACGACCCATTAAACATCTCTTGTGACCCAACATTCCATTCTCTGGGAATGACTGCTCCAGACAAAAGGGTATGCTCAGTTTGTTGTAACTAGGGCTGCAAGGATTCTTTGAGTAACTCGATTACAAAAAATGATCGAGGAATTTTCTCTGCCTCGAAGCCTCGTTTAAATTTAAAGCTCACGTTTCGCATGGATTCTTTTTAGTGTGCTACAACGTGCTTACGTCACAGGCTGTGTGTCCCCTACAAAGCGGAAGAAGATGGAAGCGGGCTTTGGGGTAACGTGTATGGACAGTTTAGCTGTAAAGAATGGCAGACACCGGGACCGAAAACAGTGAATACAGCGAAAATGAGCAAACACAGCAAAGCAAAAGTAATAGTATAAAAGTATGTTTTATCCAATTACTGAATGAATGGAATATTCGATAGAATACTCGATTACCAAAATATTCTATAGCTGCAGCCCTAGTTGTAACTATAGAAACTATAGAAATTTTGAGAAGACTGAGGAGAAGTAAGAGTGTTGTTAGCATCTGAATCGACTCTGTCCTTGTACGCTGCCAAACTCTGAACTGAGAGACAGTGCTTGGCCGCACCCAGATAGATTTATTCTTTTCACATTCACGGGCTCAAATTTTCACTTCGACATGTAGTGAAATGCTGACTAGTGTCTGTCTGTGGTAAATAAGAGCAAAGCTGGAGTGGATAAAGAAAGGATTGAATTTTGATCAGAATCAGAATGAGGATCAGAATCCCCTGAGTATGTGGTATGGATATAGACACAGCTTCATGGCTAACAGTTCAATGTCTGGACTGCAGAAATGTTTCTTTTCAGTAACGTGACCAGGGTGGCATCATCTGTTGAACATAAATGTTTCTTTCCGCTCTCCAATCAATTCCTGTCTGCCCAAACCATTGGAAAGCTGTCGATGGTAGTGATAACAATACCAAGGATCATTTCAGAGGATGTCTACTTCAGTTGAGTTGAGATCTAGAGACTGCGGCGGCCGAGAGCACATGATTCATTTTTATTACAACACACAGTGAGCCTGGTGCTGTGTGTGTATGATAGATCATTTTCTGCACACAGTCTTCTACCTTTTTCCTTCTTTGATTGTAGTTTAGAAGTATAGAGTCTTGACTGGACTGTGCCCATTGCTGTGGTATTAATTGAAAGTTTTCTTGACACATTTGATTTGCAAAACAGGGAGTGTTCACAGGCATGGCTGCTTTCAAAACACCTCAGAAAATGCAGTAAAATAGCATCTTGTGCCTGGAAATGGGCTGCTTGCAGGTGATCATATGGAAATAATGACAACATGTGAATTAATGCAGACCTCAAGCTCTTGCCTTTTAGAATAAAGCAGAGGTTAGAGGTTTTAAAGTCCACCTTTTGCTCAATTTGCTTGCAGCAAGTGTGACATTGATGAGTACTGTGATTCAATGTCATGCCTAAATGTTGAAACTTGAACTTTTAAAAATAAACCGCAGGAAAACCTGGAAAACAAGACACACAGTACAGCAACAGTAATCCTAGAGATGCTTGGGTACAAGATGGGCTCATCTCCCCACCACAACAGGCAGCACCCTCCATGGAAGATACAGTTAGAAGCCAAGATAAGGGCAACATGGAGAGAAGCTAGCCAGCTAGCAGAGCTACAAAGGGGTAACATGGTGAATAAAGGGGTACCCAGGATGTACAACAAGCTCTCCATACCTGTGGCACTCGAAAATGTCAAACAGAGACTAACAGCTCTGGCCAGGAGAATAAATAAGCTGTTCTCCACAGAACCAGCCAAGGTGTATTCTCAGTGGAATTGTGGTCAATCAAGGCCACAATTCAGGATGAAACATTGAACATCCAAAAGTACATCAAGAAAATGGCCTCAAATGATGAACTGCTAAGTGAATGCCTCAGGCAGCAGAAACCCGATGAGGGTGCAGAGGAAGAGGAGCAGACAACATGGAGGGACAAGCCCCTACATGGTATGTACCACCGTCAAATTGAAGAAGTGGCTGATACCAAGAAGACCTACCAGTGGATGGAAAAGGCTGGACTTACAGACAGCACAGAGGCACTAATCATGTGCCTTATCATCAAGACTGTGCAAAAATGCCCCTGAAACAATCCAGCACATAGTGGCAGGGTGTAAGATGCTAGCCGGGTCAGCATACATGGAGAGGCACACCCAAGTGGCTGGAATAGTGTACAGGAACATCTGTGCCCAGTATGGAATAGAAGTACCCAAATCCCAATAGGCTGCACCACAGAAGGTGACTGAGAACAGCAGGGTCAAGCTTCTGTGGGACTTCAGCTTCCAGACTGACAAACAGCTCCTGGCTAACCAACCAGACATAGTTGTGGTGTACAAAGTGCAGAAGAAGGCAGTTGTAATAGATGTGGTGATACCAGCTGATGCCCACATCAGAAAGAAGGAACACGAAAAGGTAGAAAAGTACCAAGGGATGAAAGAACAGCTGGAACAGATATGGAAGGTCAAGGCAAGCGTGGTCCCTGTTGTAGTAGGAGCACTTGGGGCAGTAACCCCCAAACTGGGAGAGTGGCTCCAATAGATCCCAGGAACAACATCTGAAGCCTCAGTCCAGAAGAGTGCAGTCCTAGGAACAGCAAAGATACTGCGCAGAACCCTCAAGCTCCCTGTATATATATATATATATATATATATATATATATATATATATAGTCCTAGGAACAGCAAAGATACTGCGCAGAACCCTCAAGCTCCCTGTATATATATATATATATATATATATATATATATATATATATATATACATATATATATATTATAAACATAATCGACAAGCAACAGTACATCAGCCATTCTTTATGTGACTGTGAATGCATGAATGCACCTGTTAGCATCAGCAACACAGTGCCTCCTTGTTCCACTGACCCACCACCATCATCAGCACCACCCTGAGGCGAGAAGGGGCTTTCCCCTCATCTCACCCTTCTCACAGAGGCTGCAGGAGAAAGAAAGAGGAGGCTATGCACCACTGAATAAAAAAGATGAGGAGAGAGAGGCTTTGTACCTGCTCACTACCCAAGTCACACACAAGCTCACACACACTTAGCCTGCCATCTTTTCCTCCCCTCTTCTCTCCTCCCCTTCATACCTGAGCAGCCATTAAAAAGACTGGGCACCTGTGCTGTGGTATTCTGTCCCTCGTTCTTTTTCTAATACACACATACCGCAGTAACCTATACCCCACAATTACCTCCCACTCTCATAAAGAGCCCTTGTATTTTTGTGCTATAGTGGCCACACTGACAACAGTGATTGTGCAGGCCAGAAAGATGCCCGGCCATCTGATCTCTTCCTTAAAGACAAATACCCTCATTTCCCGTGACCCCCTCGCTTCACCCTCCCATTCCTCCTCTCCTGATGTTATTTTCATCAATAGGCACCTTTGTCACCTTGTTGCCACTCTGCCCCTCCAACCGTCCTGTGCGTTGCCTCAGGGTGTGTTTGGTGACCCGTTGGCTGGTGACAGGACATAACAGCAGATCTCCACAGTCACCGTTGGACCCCTTTTTTTTTCTCTCTTTTTTGTCATCACCAGCAATCAGACACAAGGAACCACTGAGCTGTTATCAGGAAGAAAAGTGATCTGCGTTCAGATCTGAAAGGAACAGGAAGCAGTCTGAGGACCAGTGACACATTTAAATGTGGTTTTCCTGGAATGTTCCTGGAATATCTTTTAGTGGTCTGAGATACATATTCCAGACAGATCGATGTCTCCATGGGGGTCAGAGAAGAACAGAGTCTGGAGCCTTCAAAAGCCAAAAAACTGACATTGCTCTGGAACTCAGCGGAACATCAGAGAGTTTACTGAATTTACTTCATTGGGAGACATTTCTACTGCTTACACAAGCTTGGACTATGGTATTTTTTTTTTTTTCAAAAATACCATAGTCCATCCGCCACTGCTTTTTAAAATGACACTGTTAAGTGCATCTGTCTGGTGCGGTTCATCCTGCAATTATAAGATTTGTATTTCACCATTAACTTCCACTAATATCTTTCAATAATTGTTTGATCCAAATTATTTGAAACCTGCTCATCAGATACTTACGTTAGCCTCTTTTTTTTTAATCCCCTGTCAGTCACATTAATTGTGAAATTGCTTCACCACTGGAAAAAGCTGGTGTGTCAAACTCATCCTAACTATTTCTTCCTCAGTTTTTCCTTCCCCTGTGTTTTCTTTTTTTCCCATTTTGTACTTTTAAGACTTTTGGAAGTGTGGTCACAAGTGTGTGTGCTGGACTTTGGGGACTTCGGGGAATGGTATAACCACATGCGGGGATTTTTAGGAAGTGTGTGTGTGTGTGTGACTGAGAGAGATCAGGGTGTGACATGGATTGATATGGTTGAGCGCTGATCAAGTGTTTTGTGCTACTGGTATCTCTCTCTCTCTCTTTCTCTCTCTCCCTCTCCCTTCCTTCCTCTATCTCAGTTTTTGTGTGTTTATCTGTGTGTTTTTGCATTGGTGCACTTATAATCTGCCAGAGATGGAATGTCCTCCAGCATTAGTGTTATACAGCAAGAGCATGTGTGTGTGCATCCGTGTGTGTGTGTGTATGTGCGCATGCAGTGCCAGAGGGCAGTCAAGACTGAGCAGCTGCTCTTTATAGTGACTGAACGGACACAAATGTGTCGGGCATCTGTCACGTGTTCACCCTACTGCCTGCCCACTTTGGTGTGTGTCTGCATGTGTGTGCTTTTATTAGATAAACTCTGTTGGGGTGTTTGTGTGTGTGTGTGTGTGTGAGACCATGTCACTATTTTGTATCAGTCACATGATAATTATGTAAAGCTGTTATAATTTTATTGAGGAATATAGATTTATGTGTTTCTAATTGTGACTCCGAAGAAACACGATCGATTGTTAGTGTGTATTTGTATGTGTGCGTGTGTGTGTGTCTACCAGCTGCTGGACACATGGTCATGCTGATGTATGATGCTCACACACTTACTTACACACATGTAGACACACTTCAGTGTTACAGAACAGTGGTTTGCCCCAGTGTGAGGCTGAGCAAGCGTCGCTGTTGGTGCCACCCTTTTCACTCCCATGACCTCAATCTGAGGCAGGCATCCTGCCAGGACAACCATTGCTCTGTCAGTCTGCTGGGTCCACCGCAACTTCCAAGATCTGAAGGGGAAGTAATAGAACAGCTGTACACTGACCTCATACAAATTGATATATACAGGCTTTAAGTCATGTGAACATCTCTTTTACACCAAATTCAGCATTATGCACATTTATTAATCGCAGCTAAAACCACTAAAACAAGGTGATTGCCTCCTTTCTTGTTGCAAGTTGAGTCATGTCCAACATCACATACAGTATGTGCTTCAAACAATAAAGCACTGAAAGTGTGAAACATAGCACACAGCAAAGAAAAATACCATGGTGACCAAGGACAATACAGTGGTTGGATTTTTACGGCCTTCACTTCGGTCCTTCTTTTAAATTTAGTAGTTATTGAAAGATTTTAGATGACCGCTTTTTTAAATTGTTTTCTGTACTTTGTTTTCTGTAAAAGATGGTCTTGCACTATAGTTTAGCCTGATTTACACAACTTCTGTGGCCTCTGTGTGTGAAACTTTTTGCACATAAATCATTTATTTACGTAAACTGAGTTGCGTAACCATGTGTTATTAGAGGCATAGTAGCTCTGCCCACCATTAGCTCTAATCAGCCATAACTGAAAACACCATCATACATGATCTTTATGGTTGTGATGGAATGCACGAACTGAAGAAAAAATTAAATCGGATGTGCATCTTTATGCCACTTCAAGCACACACCGGTCCATACATACGGTATGTATGTTTTAAGTGTTTTAACATGGCAGCACTTCCCTCCCCCTCTTTTATCTGCTTTTATTTTTCCTCATCTCTCACTCTATCCCAAATCACCAGGGACAAGCATGACACATTGTCATTGGGACTGACATGTCTTTCTCTTCTTTCATCCTCTCTGCTTTACTCTTTCCCATCTGTTGTTTCTTTCTGTCTGTCCTTCCAACCCATTCCCTCCACATTTTCCTCTTGCTCTCTCTTGCTCTCTTTGACATTAACCCTCTCTGACAGTGTCTCCATTCTGTCGCGCTCTAATCCACCTCTGAGAGGTGTTAAAGCCCTTTCTCTCTCTCTCTCTCCCTCTTTCTCGCTCTCTCTCACACACACACATGCACGTGCACCATCACTGTAGATCCCGTAAAGTATTGATCTGCTGTCCTGCTCATTCTAATGGGATTTTTTACACCTAAGCATCAGAAACGCCTAATGCATCGCATCACAGCAGCCCTCTCTCTCTCTCTCTCTCGCACACACTCACACACACACACACACTAACTTTCATGCACAGCGGGATAAACACTGTGAGCGGCTGAGCCTCACTGACAAGTGTGGTAAAAAATGAATGGAAGATAGAAGAGGAGAATGCACTCAACGGTGTATGCACGACTCTTAGCATCTGACTCATGTCGCAGATGTTCAGACTGTCTCTACATCACACACATGCTCCATTTCTCTCAGTGCAACTGCAAAATGATGACTCTTTTCATGTAGCTTCTGGAAGGCGGACAAACTCTCAACTTGTTTTGTTAGATTCATTAATATCTAGTATGTTTGTTGGCAGCTAAAACCAACCTGTAAGAAAAGGACCGCAAACTCAACTCTGAAATGTGTGTTTAGGTGGTTGTTCTATTTTAGTATCCTTACTATGTGGTGTGTTCTACCCTACGGAGGATTTGCAGTTGCCTCAGACATCTCCAGTATCCGTATCTCTGCACAGCCCAGTCACCAAGATCATATGTTGCTATTGTATGTTTTTGCAAACCACAGATACATATGAGCTCACGTTTCTGAACCAAAATTGCTTCATTAATGTCTACAGATGAGCATATAAATATGATAATGTTTTGCCTGCGTGTTTCAATGGGGAAATGAAGGTGATGGTAACTGTTTCCTGTTTATAAATGAGATTAGTTTTAGACACATTTAGCCTTGATCACCTGGATAGGGATTTTTTTGTTTTCCTTATAACTTTAACATTCTTTAAAGGGGACATTCACTGGAAAATCAAATTTCTGATGTTTTTTGGTGTGTCCCCGTGTCCTTCCTGCACCCAAACATCACTAAAGTGTCACAATAAACACTTCAACCACTTTTGAGAAAGAAGGGCTTCTCTGTTTACCTGCGCTCGAGCAAGCGCTTTTGAAAAGGCGAGTTAAGTTACGTAACCAGCACATTTGCCGTGCAACAAACAACCCTGTTTGTTCAGCAGTTTGCTAGGACATATATACTTCCTGTCCCTGCTGCTCTATACACACAAATGCATAATTATGACACCAACAATATCACCAAAGAATATGCATGGCAGCTTTAACATTTAAACTTTTTTGTACATAATATATAAATTAAATGGTTGGTTGGCAGAAAAGTTGAATTGCAAACCTTAATCTGGCATTCCAGGCTGCTCCTGCATGGATACCTGATTCTGTCCATATCTGCTTCTTTAATGAAGTAACTGCTGTTGTGCATAAACACTAAGATCTTATCTTAAGGCAAATATAATAAAACTATTGCTAAACTTGCCACACACACCACACTAGCCTAGCTTCTGATTCAGATCCAAACTTAAAATACATTCATTATGCTTCTTTAAAAATTGGAGGTGAGTTATACTGACTAAAAATCACAGGAAAAAAGTGCAGGACAAGGTTATGATTAAGGTAAATGGAAGGTAAAGGTTAAAGGAGGGAGTCATGCAATGTTCCAGATGACAGCTTCTCTAATACATCAAATAAAAAGAATCAAATATATTGGTATCACTTATATTTAAAGGTTCACTAGCTAGGGTGTTTTGTCCTTGATTGAAAAATAAAATAAAATAATTGAAAATCCACAATACTTGCATTACATAAATCAAGTGACCTGGTCCTGACCCCTCTGCATTCATGTCAAATTGACCTCAGCTCTTCTTTGAGTAGGTTTAAGTGTAAACTTTAAATAATAGATGTGTCGATATAGTTGAGACACTTTAATGTAATGTTAATTGTTTTGTTTCATAATGGACTTGCCGAAGCCCAGAACCTAAGGACTAAAACCTCTTCAAATACTTTGAGCTTGGACTGTACAGTGGACTTTTGTTTAAAGCCATGACTCAG
The DNA here is from genome assembly GCA_016785285.1 of Brachirus orientalis. Classification (NCBI taxonomy): domain Eukaryota; kingdom Metazoa; phylum Chordata; class Actinopteri; order Pleuronectiformes; family Soleidae; genus Brachirus; species Brachirus orientalis. The sequence goes on along the minus strand of JAFBJR010000838.1, from coordinate 1,603,945 downwards.
CTTTAATCATGGACACATAATTATTCTCTTTCTTTCTTTCTTTCTTTCTTTCTTTCTTTCTTTCTTTCTTTCCTTTTGTTTTTCTTGGTGTTACCTCAGGGCTGGCCAGGTGGAGGTCTACTGCAGGCTCATTTCCTCAGCAGGTGTGTGTGTGTGTGTGTGTGTGTGTGTGTGTGTGTGTGTGTGTGTGTGTGTGTGTGTTGAGTGCACATTTACGTAGATACTATCTGTTCACCTGCTCCCGTCTAGCCACAGAAGCAGCCATTGTGTATTGATGGTAGCAAGCGAAAGGCCAACCCCCTTCAGGTAACAACAGGTGTGTGTGTGTGTGCATATGTGTGTGTGCGTGTAAGGATAATATCAAGGAGGATATTGTTTATGCGATGGGGGTTGTGGGGCTGAGGGGTGAGAGGGTTTCGAGAGAGGGGAAGAGGTTACAGCCTTTCTGTCCTCACCTGGAAATTATGTCCTGCCGCCATTTTACTGGAGTGTGTTTCCAATCACTGCTGGAACGTGAGAAATGTCCGCTTGGGAATTCCTTCCCAACTTCCTGTCTGTCTCCCACACTCTCTTTGAGTGTGTGTGTGCATGTGCATGTGTGTGTATGTTCAACAGTAACATTGTTCAGTCTGTCTGTGCCAGAATTGTGTGCACAGTTTGATTGAATCTACTTTTAGCTGCTTCAGCTTTCATGGATTTATTAGAACAATGAAAGGGTACTTTCATTAATTTAAATAAGTACTAAATAAGTGTAGCCCTTGCAATAATCCTACCTGTCACTAATCAACCTGCCTACCTGCATGTTCATGATGATAATCGTTTGTGTTTTCTTAAGGGCGATTCGTAATTATTGTAGTCCGTGTCAATGAAGCTGCACTCACAGCTCTCTCTTTTCTCCACTGGGCTTCCAACACTCATCAGACTGTGTTTGTTTTGAGGACAGAACTAGACAGCAAACATAAGGGGATGAGATATATTGGTTCATTTTTTTTAAGTGTAGCCTGCTATTACTTGCTTTTCCAGACTTGTAGACCCCACCTTTAATGCACTTAAGAGCCATTCCACTAAATTCAACACAGTCATTGTACTTGTAATTGGATGTGCTGTACAGATAATGTCCTCTTGAACATCAGTATTCTTGAGCTGGAACATTAATAGAAAAAAGTATGTGACAAACTGGGGAGTTGTTAACATAATGAAAAAAATAGAAGCTTTTTTTTATTTATAGGCCTCATTGAATGTTAGTGGTTAGATTTAACAGTATTAGGTATTTTGTCTTGCATTTCATGTATGAAAGCCATCATCACGGCATTGTCCCCCCTTGCTTTTTATTTATTGTATTATTATTATTATTATTATTATTATTATTATTGTTTTAGTTTTTCTGTTGGTTTAATGACCTAAATCATTATAGATGCTTTGATTTACTTTTAAATGACTTTTTAAAAGTAAATTTTAAATGACCACACTTTTTGGTAAAAATACTAATCAAAGTTTTGCTTCAAGCCATGCATTTTGTTAATGTCTCTGACTGCATCTTTGCACTCTCGTTCCAAATATATTGCAGATGTGTTTTCACATTCACCTTTTTAAATGGAGACAGAAGAACAAGGCAATGACAGGAAGAGGCCACAAGGATAGGGTGCTTCAGGGTCTGGGGTGAAAACAGCTGTGAGCTGCACAAAAAGAAGTTGCAGAGAACAAGAGTTTGAAAGGCCGAGAAAGGGAACACATTTATAGTTAGACAGAAGCATGTTGCCACTGATGTGTAGCAGTCGTGGCAGCACTAGCACACGCTAGCATGTTGTGACTGCAGAGCATTGCATATTTTTGCTTATTTTGAGGATCATGGCAGAGACAAAGTGACAGCTTTCTTAGACAGAGCTGCTTCCCTTTGTCCTTTTCTTGCTGTTTTTCAGACGTTCAGATGGTGAATTTGTGTGTCTGAAGGTTTTGCAGCATTGCAACACTGACCGGGTAGTTCACAGTAGTTGACAGGTTTTTGGGTTGCCATTTTGTCACTTCTGCAACTTTTACATACTTGGGCTTTGGCACTACCAGTACCATACTTGGCACTACCAGTCAATGGTTTGAACAAACCGTCTCATTTAATGTGGTCCAAGGGTGTGTCCAAACTTTTGACTGGTTGTGTATCTCACCCATAAAGGGGTAACCATAGTTTCACCATTAACCAAAATAATACCCACAAGTGGACTATAACTTCATCCACATGTATGTTCTGTATGTACATGTGCAGTATGAAATATTCCTATCTGTAAGGTTTTAACACTGGGCATGTATGGAATAACGGTAAACGGAAGCCAGGTTGCAAACGAAAAGGTAAGAGGGATTTATTCACAAAAAAGGTTCAATAAACAAAAGGTCGAGCCAACTAAGAAGAAACAAAAGGCGAGGAGACTGACAGGCTGGCTGGGCGAGCATCTCCCGGGGTAACTAGAAAAAAGGGGAAAAAATCACGAATTAGAAAAGCGAGAGTAAAAACGCATGGAAGCAGGCTGAGCAGAGTAACGACTTGTACTGGTGAGTACCGTGTTGCATGAGAGACGCGCTGACACCTGCTGCAGGGAGGAACCAGCTGATAAAGGCCGGGGGGAAATCAAGGAAATGTGCAGCAGGTGTGTGGAGAGGGACTCCACCCAGCAGCCTGGTCAAGCCTCCTGAAACCAAAAAGCAAAGACAGGGTTGCGCAGGAAAAATAAAAGACATCACAAAATAAGAGACAGGAATGTACATGTGCAGTATGAAATATTCCTATCACTGTTATTTACACCAAAAGTCATTAACTTCCCAATAGTATTGTTGAAATACACAATTGTAAAATTCACACTTGAATATTTGTACATTTTTTGTACAAATATGATAGCAGATAACATACATTTGTTGTTAAAAAATTTTAAAGAAAAAGAATGCCTGGAATAATTCAGACTCCCCCTTTTGATGCTGCATAATAACTGTTTGACTCATGACTGTTTCACTCATGTGAAATATTAACCATTTGCTGTTTCATCGTTAATTATTTCAGTGCAGAAAAGTGTGTTTTTATCTAAAAATCAGACATTGACACACTCTGTTATATCAGCATTTATTCCATGCATCCCTCAAAATCTTTGCAAAGGAATGAAAGAATTTGATCAACAGCATGCATCAAGTCACATTAAAAAATGAAAAGACAACAAATATGTCCCCACTGTACTGAAATGGAAACTGAAGAAAAACATTCATCAAATGTTCTGCTGCTCTTTGGAAAACACTGACTTTCTCTTTTGTATGACAGCTATTTGCTCGCATAGACCTACAGTACTGTTCTCTACCACTGAGTTTCAAGCCAGTAGAGCACCGGTACCAGCCTTAAAAACTACTGATTGACAGGCATGGCCGCTAACCATAAACATAGATCTGGATCTTTTAGAAAGAGCCAAGGTCACATGCAAGCAACAGCCTTCCTTACTCATGCCCTACTCATTTAGTACTGATGGGTATAATACTAATTATTCTCGATTGTAATTAAAACCAGGACAATTTGGTAAAAATTAAAGAATGTTACATTTTAATATGCATATTTTCATTTTTTCTATTTTTGAAAGAAGTCTGTCGTCCTCACCCATACAATACATTTGTTTCACTTGTTCCCCACCTTCTTCTCCTCCCATCTTATTCCCCTTATGTCTCTGTAGCTGTTATCAGCAGCACAGGAAGCTGTTGTTTCCATAGTGCTGGAAGTTAACATCCATCTATCTGATGACAAGAGGAAAGACTCCAGATGTGAATAGCTTACGCCATTTCTCCCTCTCCCAGTTTCTTTTTCTGCCTTTCCCTATTACCTTTTTTCTACATCTGTCATGATGGTTCAAACCAATTTCTGGCACAAGTGCAGGCCTGTTGCTATAGATTACATCTCCTCTTGTCTGCTTGATTGATAACATAGTTGTTGTTTGTTTCTGTCCTATGTCTTAAATGTGGGTGTGGAAACTGAATGAGGCTGCAAGACATATTTAGCCCATTTAGTGCATCATGTGCATAAAACATGGAGTAAATATGGCAGCTTTTCAAACTAATGCTACAGTGACAAAGCAAATGTAAATCACACACTTTGAATATGTGTGTGTGAGTTTGTGTGCTGGTATTTGGAATTCAGCCCAGGTTCCTCTCATTTCTCTGTACCATTTTTGAGATATTTCTATATCCTCATTGTAATAAAGCAAATCCACTGTGCTTGCATTTGTGCATGAGTTTCCCTGTGTTAACATAGTTTGCATCAGATTTCAACCCTGTCCTCTAAACTTACGTTTGCCATACAGCTATACAGCATTCTCAGTTTCATTTTGTAAAGGAAAATGCCGTTTGATCCATAGGAAATCAGATTCACGATAACAATTTCCTGGTTTTGAATGGGGGTTTTGGCACAGTAAGAAACCCGTGATTTGGTTTAGGCAAAAACAAACCTGGTTAGGGATAGATCATGTTTTTTTTTTTTTTTGTTTGTTTGTTTTTTTTTCTTTCTTTCTTATAGTGCCAACATCCTCTCCACAAAAACTCACTGGAATGTCCTCAAAACATCAGGACCATCCACAACCACTGTTCCGATGTTTGCCCTCAAACTGTTGTCTGCTGTTAAGTGGACATGTGGATACCTTCTCCTCATCGACCTTGGCCGATATGTCAAACACCAAATATGTTCCTTGGGAAACCTAATTGAGAATGTAGTTTAGTTGTGTGGAAACTTAAATTCTGGGACGCTTTGTCACTCAAACAGAGAAGTACATGTTTGTATGTAACTGTAAAAATTAACTCCAAAATGAATAGCAGCATAACTTTACCTACCAGCACCCTGAAGGCTGAGGATAAAATCTGTGTGTGTGTGTGTGTGTGTGCACTCATAAATATATAGTGGCTAAAACTGAGTTAAAATGTAGTGTGGCATTTGGTCGAGGCCGGAAATGTATTCAGAAGCATAACAATGTATTCAGTGAGCTCACTGCACACTGACACTCATATGCCCACACTGAACATGTGTTTCTAATGTAGGTGGTGTATGGATGATGCTGGTCAGCCATACACTATGAGGTCATACAATTTGGCATATGGATGTTAAGTGTTTGTGTGTGCGTACAGGGAATACTCTAAACTATCATCTCACTATACATACGTGGGGGAGTGGAGACACTTTTGAATTTGAAGGCTGCATTTGAAGCCTTTGCCGTGTGTGTGCGTGCGTGTGTGTGTATGAGTCGAGGTACAGGCCATCAACAGCAGATCTGTCTTGTATTGCTGAAACTCGATTAAAGCCCCTGCAGCCTTTCATCCAATTATCTGCCTTTTTGTGTGTTTGTATGTTGAAAAGTATTGGTGTGTGTGTGTACTTTTACACACACACACACACACTTAATAGATTACTCCATAGTACAGGCAAGAAAGGGACATGGGTAGTCACCTCAGATTTCATGCGACCTGTTTATCTGTCTCTGTGTGTGTCTGTGTATGTGTGAGACACACAGGGTGGACGAGTGATGGGGATGTTGTCACTTGCAGCTAGTCATGGCATTTCCATGCCTGGCTTCCACTGTACCATTACCATCTTTCCCTCCAGTATCCCCTCCCCCATCCCCGTCTTCCTCCTCTTGTAATTGGGGCTTTCCCTTTCAATTAGCCCATCCTAGCCCCCTCCCCTCCAGGAGAAGCCTGATGGCATGGCACCTCAGCCCCAGTAACAAGCACCCCTTTTCCCCCCTGTGGCTCTGGCACTTCCCCCCGCAGTTTGACGAGTGGGAAGTTAGCTTAGCATTGTGGCTAACTAGGCTGTGGAGCCTCAAAGCGAGCCCTGGCGCCGGTCAGCCACATCCCCACTGGTCAGTCTTGCACTAATCCAATAAATGAGCTGTGCTGGAGGGCAAGTGTCACACACACTGTGTGCGCTCACCCTCTCACATTCACATACACACAAGATGTACATGCACACTTTTGAGCTCCAGTGTTGTGACAAGCTGCTGCTAATTGTGTTCTGTCTGTCCCTGTCTCCCTTTGCTCCATAGAGCTCAGAGAAATTCCTCAAGTAGAAGGTGTGTGTGTGTGTATGTGAGGGTGTATAGTGTGTCTGTGTGATTGTATGTTTCTACATTTTCTCTGCTCTAGTGTCCGTTGTTTTTGGTAGTTGACCCCTATGTGTTGTCTTTCGTGTTTCACTTTGCCTTTACTTATTATATTACTTATTGTATTTGTACACTGATCAGTTGTAAAGGCCAAGCATGCACACATCAAATCTTTAAGTCACCTGGGTGTTAACCCCACACTGCTTTTAAATCACTTTTAAAACACAATCTGCCACAACATTCTTTTTAATCTAATTTCTTCTGACACATACAATATAGTTTGAGAATTTGAAAAGAGTTTGAAAATCCTAATGGATTTGGAATGTGTTTGCATCACCCACTAGAGGAGAATTTACAAAGATATTTGTGGTTAAATCAGCCCAAAACTTCTGTAGTCTTACTCCAGCTAATCTGCTTCCTTAATTACTCTTCTCCTCATCCTTTTGCTGAGATGCAGTTTGATATCATCACATTTAGCGCAGTAGTGACAATCCCTCCACAATCCCTACCTATGTAGTAGACACTTGTAACAGATGACATGACCAACAGAGTTGTTCTGGCCTCACCTTCCTTGTTTGGTAATTGTGTGGCTACTTTTACATCATGGTCAGATGCACTCAATGTAGAAAAAAAAGAGTTTTATAGCAGTCAAGTGCTTGAACATATCAAAAACAGTAGCCTATTTGCAACAACACATTACAATGTAGTCATAACTCTTGTCTTATCGTTGGTCTTATGTAAACCATTTCACATCTCAAGACATTAAAACTGTTACTGTAAAGATGCCAGACTTTAGCACTATGGGAACCAAGTTAGGCTGGCTCATCAGAAGACATTTTCCAACTTATATTCCAGTTTGGTCATGTTGGCTTAGTTAGCCAGCATGTTCAGCAACATTTTGTATTCAGTAAAACTGATAATGATATGATGAAATAATTGTGATAAATAATAAAAAAGCTTCCCATGGGGGATTCATCATGGAGTTTCAGTATAGATATCCAGATTTGTGACAGTTAAAAGCTTAACTGAACTGTGTTTTTCACAATACTTTGCAAAATAAAGAAAATAATTTAGATGTCAAATTAAAAACATCCAATTAATGTCATTTCGTTCTTAATAATCTTAATACTAAGGCTTGTAATAGTTTGTTTACATGTAAAGAATAAATGCAACACAATGTCATCTTTTATGTGCATACACATTTCTGCTGCCCATCGTCTCCACTGAATATAATTAATTTGTCTGCATTTGAGACTGAATTTGAGACCTTTTGAAAGAAAACTTTTGGCCAAAGAATCAGCATCCTTTTCACCAAAGGAAGCAGCGGGCTTTATGGGAATATGGACTTCATTTACTCCACTGGCATTAACAATACCATTGGCATGAAGTAGAGGCTTCCGATATCCTTAACCCCACAACATGTGTTGACTGTAATTTAGCAGCACACAGTTCATTCATCGGTGACATGTTAGTGTTTAAGCCCTCGCACAAAACTTTTAAATCTTTGCCCATCAGACACACACAAATTTAAATTACGATAGGCATTTTGGAAAAATACTTTCTACATGTCACCTGATTTAATTTAAAACAGAACCTGAAAGAAAGATGACTACTCATTGGTTCAGATTTCATTAATGAAGCCTGAAAGGTGTTTGTGCTGCTGTAGTGATGCACAACCTCCTAGCTCAGTATGAAAATGACAAAAAATACCACATTCACCTGATTCACCTGAATCTAGTATTTTCTTTACTCTACAATATGAATTCGTTATTTATCATTATTTCATAAATGCACACCAAATGAAACATCTCTGTAAAACAGCAGCTGCTTTGTACAATGTCTGATAAACAAATGTGACCTAATGAAGCTGTAAGGAGTTCAAGTCCTCTGGAACACATGGTAGACACACAAATGTAAGAACATGTTGATGACACACAAGGCAGGGAGAACACGGATTGTCAGTTTTTCTCTTTCTTTTTTGATATGTGCAGACGCAGCTCACTAAACACAGAAATGCCTGAGGAAGTGGGGAACTCTCACATTTTAACACTCATGTTCTTGTGTGTCCCAATTGATTTCCTAGTCTTCCCAAATACCTGCCGCATTAACACAGGTATCGTTACATGTTTTTAGGCTGGGAAAGCCACCATTCTGAGCACATTTACATCCACAGCCGCACACGCAGAACACATGACACAACCTCATCACAGGAAAGGCCCTGAGCCAGAACAGGCAGGAAAACTCTGGAAAACCAGGATACAATTTGGCACTTATGGAGCCTAAACGATTTCCTCCTGGGCGTTGGGCTCTGTCCTACTGGGAAAAGCCAAAAGACCGGCAGAGAAAATTACATCCGGGAAAATGTTTATGCAGCACACTTGGCTCCCTTGCTTTTTGCCCTGCAAATGAGTGATTATTCGTCTACTCTTAACCTCTGAGAAAGAGGGGAGCAGGGGAGGTGGGGTGATGGAGAAGGGGGAGATTCTTTCCATCATAGGAAGGGTTGGCTGCTGGCATAGCTGAGTTTCTTTGTCACAATGTGAACTTCCTATTTGGCAGTGCTGGAATTATTTGAAGAGCCCTCTGTTAAATGTTTAGCCCATTCTCTTGTGAAACACTGGGCACCCAGGCGAAGGTGGATAATTGGGAGAAGTGTCCACAGTAACACACAAATACACTTACAGTATGCACATGCATGCGCGCAAACACACACAACCTCATTCACTGTTCGGCCTACTTGTGTTTAATCTCTGTGTGTCAAGATGTATACAAAAATCATGGTCATTACCATAATTGCAAATGCAGCCCATCTTAAACATTTACAGTATGATTATAAAAGGGAAACGTAATTACTAGGTAAATGGACTGTATTTATATAGAAATTCTCTAGTTATAATAACCACAAAAAATACTTTTATAGTTGCATTCAACCATTTACACAACACCACATCATGCAGCACTTTTTTTCTCTAATGCATCAATTACACAGTGCCCGCACACGATAGAGATACTTTCTCTTTAGTTAGGTAGTCTTCAAAAGTTTGGACACATCTTTGGACAACATTAAATGACAAGGTGAGGTTTGTCCAAACGTTTGGCTGGTAGTGTATATGAGTTAAAATAGGCAGTTAAAATATCCCCACATAGATTCCCCACTATTTCAAATTGTAACACCACCAGTTGAACACATACAGGAGAGTAAACAGTAGGGCTGTCACTTTTCCCCAAAATCAATTTTAAATGGACATTACATGACTTCATATCCTTTTAAAGTAAATGCCAAATATTAACCCTGCCCACACATACACACAATAACATAATTCACTTTACTTTTTCACAATTACTTTACTTTTTCACAATTACTCTTACTATTAGCCATGGTATGTTGAACACTCGTTGCACTACCCATCAGTGATACCTTTTCCTCTGTCTCCACTCAGGTGAAGCTTAAAGTTAAGTTAACATGTGACTTCACAGAATCCTTTGCTACTTTGCCATCTGTGGTGTAGAACCCAAATTATTTCCACATGCTGCTCTTCAAATGTATTTGATGTTGTCATTGTCCACTCAAGAGGACAGTTTATGTTACATGCGTCCCCCATTTTCACAGCAAAAACAACATAAAAACACTGTCTTTTTTTTTTCTGATGAGCCAAGAGATTATTTAGAGTGGATCTGAGGCCAAGCTCTGTGGTTCTGTGGTTTGCATCTTTGGAGTTTCTCTGTAAAAGCTCAATTTTGACAGGAAGAGTAAAAATGTGGCTATATTCAACTGTTCACTGGTTTGTGTATCAATCTCTTATCATTTGAGAGTTGAAGCTGATAGTGAGTGTGAGGGAGAGTAGACCTAGAGACAACCATTCACTCGAGACTTTAATTAGCTTCACCCCAATCTGCATGTATTTGGACTGTGGGAGAAAGTACATGCAAAAAAACCTATAGAGACACGGGGAGAACATGTAGAATTGCAAGTATAAACACTATACGTCAGGAATCCACATTGTTGCTCACTAGTCAAGATTTGTGCACAGTTTGTATTACTCAACACCCAACAATATCAGTAAATCAGTAAATAAGTCAATACAGAAAGAAAGGTTTAACACACTGTATGCTATTTCCACTGCTAGGCTTCTCTCAAATAAGACAGTGACAAAAGCTGTAGTTTGAAGATGTTGGGAAGCAGTGTGGGATCATGGGAACTGTTTGGTTTCCCTGTGCATTCAGGCTTTACAGGGAGTTTCATTGGCAGAACAAAGCAACCTAAATTAAATAGTCTGTTAACTGACTTTACATTCCTTTCCTTTGTGATTCTATTAACCTTCCCTCATACCATACAGTCCCTCCTTCCTCCATCCATTTTAGCCTCCATGTTCCCTGCACAGCACTGCTAAAATGGCACCATGTCAACTCACAATTTACTGCTCATACAAAAATGGCAAAAAAAAAAAAAAAAAAAAGCAGTGATTGTCATTTTTGTCAGCACAGCCAACATGGTTGAATTTTGACACGCACAGTCCCAAATACGCTGATTAATTTCAGCAAAGCCATATTGGGTACACCTATCAGTGTAACAGCTTACAGGGATTAGCACTGGCAAAACAACAAGCACTACTAATGGAGAGCAGAAAAATGGTTCTGGTTCACCCCAAAAAGGATTTAAAATTAACTGCCCTGCCAGTTTCACTCCCAGCTATTTTCCATTCAACTGTCAAGCACACTGTGAGAAGAATGCTTCTCAGTAAATAACATGTCGTTTGTGTGTGTTTCTGTCAGCTGAGAGGCTCCTCCAGCATCAAAACAAACCATTTAACAACAATGTCGTGTCGAGCCAGATGAGACCACAAAGTGACATTCATGATCCACTCTTAGAGGGAATGGCCCGATGGTGTGGGCGTGTTTTGAATTAAGAAGCCACAGCAAACTCACAGTACTTGCTTCAAGAGTCACCCCAACACACCTGCAGGTACAAGCTAAAATAATTTCAGATTTCATATAGTTGTTTAAGTGAAAGCAGGAGTGTATTGGAAGCTGAGCCTGGCTGTGGTCACTACTCAGAGTGTGTAGGCCCTTACTTCAGATTGGCAACAAAGTATGTCTCCTTGGATGTTTCTCTTCATCTAAATTGCAACAGTATATACATTTTTAAATCCAGAGTCATGTTTGCGGTAGAGGCAACAAAAGCACTTAAGATAAAAAAAAACAAAAAACAAAAAAAACACATATTTAGAAAGATCTTTCTGTATTAAAGTAGAACCAGATCCCAACCAATCTAGCTTTAAAAGCAAAACCAGGGATTTTCTAAGTTGTATACAGTACATTGTGTATATGTTAAATACAGGTGACTGTGCTCTGTGTGCTCCCCGTGCTGAGAAACAGTCACTCAGACAAAAGAGTGCTTAATAAATGTTTTGCCTTTTCTGACAGGACACTGAAATATGCTTCTCTTGGTAAACTGCTTACTTTCTTGCACCAGTGTCCATTGACAAAAACAGGAATTTCACCTCAGGACACTGCAGTTGTTGGTCTACTGCTGCCTCCATCAGTGTGTGTTATTGTGCGACTTCTGTAAAGCCTTTGTTCTGATTTACCAAGTGACACAAACTAACCAAAGGAGGCAGCAATAGACCAGCAATTCCCTAAAATTGCTTTTTCTGTCAATGAACTCCTGTGTAAGAGAGACAGTAGATAACAAAGTGACACAAACTTCAGTTTCCGGTTGCAAGTTAAAGCAGTGATTATACTTTTTAAGATATCTTCCACTTGAGTTGATATAGATTTTATGAGGTGAGCCTTTTGTTGAATGTCTAAAATCTGTGATTTCTGTTGTTTGCAGATCCTCAGCCATGTTTCAACAAGCTCATTCCCAACCCCAGTTGCTTCTTGGCATGGGGAGTCTCCACGGTGTAGTCATTCAACCCCACTTCAAAAGCCCTGAAGTATACCTTTAACCAAGTCTAAACAAGTCTGTTAAACAGTTTTATAATACTTAAATCCCCACAAGTTGATATTATGTGGCAATATTGAATGTTTTTTTTTTTTTTTTTTTTCAGTTTTAATGTGTTTGGGATTTTCAAAAACATTGTTTATCATCGGGGGGGCATTGTTTCATTTATAAATAAAACATAGTCCAGTCACTATTATCTTATACGCAATGTGATAACGTATCAGAGACACATTGTGAGCAAATGATTAATCAAAATATGACTGAAATTATACTGTGTACACACATACATAGTCGTTTTGGAGCTGAATGATAAATAACGTGTTTTAAATGCCTATTACACCGGTATCATCACTAATATTTTAAAGACCAAAAACATCCATCCAAAAAAAAAAATCTATTCTGTATGTTTTGAAGTGTAAGTAAATCATTGGATTGAGTGGACAAGGATACCTCCTGTCTTTCAAAATCCCTGCAGTTTACATTTCAACTGACAGGCAGCCTGACACACTGTGTAGATAATTCACATTTTAGTGCACAGTGTGAATAGAACATGAACCAGCACCTTCTGCCCTCCTCCTCATCCACTCGTGCACATTGTTAATTCATCCCAGGAGCCTCAAGGTGTTAGGTCACTTACTGAGGGAGAGTGAGAGAGAGAGAGAGAGAGAGAGAGAGAGAGAAGAGAGAGAGCACATGATGGATGGGGGGGGGGGGGGGGGGGGGGGGGGCAGGAATCGTGGGAACTGGCAGGCATAACTGCTTTTGTTTTCTTTTAACAGCTCGTTCGCACATCACATCTTCAGATGCAGGCAAAAGCAATTTGTCCTCTCCATTTTCCCTTCGCTGTCCTCCCTTCTTCCTCCCTCGGTCTTTGAATCATTCTCCAGCTGGGCCCAGTTTTGCTCATGTCGTGTCAGGGTGTCTGTTTGCATGGTTATGTCTACGTCTCCCTTTGTGCGTGCAACTGTGTGTGTGTGTGTATATGTTTGTGCTACACACTCACACACGCAGCAGCCTCAGGACCTTGACCAATTCCCAGTGGAAAAGCGTGGCGTCTCTCTCTGTCAGGACATCTGGAAGTGGGCATTTTGCAGTCAACAGCCACTGCACTCTGACTTGATTATATTATCTTGTTGTGGCGTGTGTGCGTGTGTGTGTGTATGCATGTGTGTGTGCAGTTGTGTTTGTGTGTTCACCAAACTCACAAATAACACGTTGTGGGTTCATATACACACTTTGTAAATGATGAATGAATAACTGGGGTTTTCATGTGACTGTCAAAGTTTGAGTATGTGTAGGTGAAGAAGGTCTCTGGAGCTGTGTGAATGCATATGTGTGCACGTGTGCGTGTGTGTGTGAAGGGGTCAAGTGGTGATTGCTGATGTTGTCTGCTTAAAACACATGTTTAGCCAGGGCCCACTCAAACGTTTGGCAACCATTAGACAACTTCCTCTCTATCTTCCGGAGTCAGCTCTCTATGGATTTGTGTGTGTGTGGGTGTGCGTGTATGTTAGTGTGAGTCTGCATGCACGTGAACATGTGTGTTTAAATTACAGTTTACAGGTGTGGACACAAGTTGAAATGTGAGCAAAACAGCCTTTTTTTCACACTTTTTTTTTTTTTAACATGCAGCAATGCAAATCACTCAACTTGTATATATACACTGTAACACACACACACACACACTTGGGAAGCTGAATCCGGACATCTCCCTCAGAGCTGTGTTTTGCTACAGGATCAGCACAACTGTGAACTTTACATGCATCTGTGGCCTCGGAGCTGCTCACGCATCCTCACAACAGACACATACTCTGTCTCACACAAACACACACCCATGCACAGACACCTCAGGGCTCACTTGGTCATCAGGAAATGAAAGGATCATTTAGCTTAGAGGGAGATGAGAGGACTAAGGAAGAGGTGGAGTGTTTGTGGTTTTTGATGCAGATTCCTGCAACAGAGACAGTGTGATTCACCCTAAAGAAAACACAACAGATGAGACAAAACCCTTCCTTGAACCCCTTTTTTATTCTGAGGCTTTACACTTAGCTCTTGTGGACAAACATTCAAAGCACACGCAGAGGAGGCTTGTTACCCCATAGTTGTTTTGTTGCTGAATATATTATTCCAGGAATATGCCTTGTCAGCAGTTTATTCAAAAGAAGGCAAGTCAGTAATTCATTTGTTACACTAAATCTGTCATTGCTTGATTGTCTTAACTTGACACACACAGTTCAGCGTGTTCACAGCTGTACTCCTGGTGTCTCTGAGCTTTTCGATAACAAATAATATGTCACAATCCTGACATCAGTTTTGACCCACTGGCCTCATTCTAGCCATGTTCTGATATACCAAATTCAGATATTTACTATGCATCTACTTAAAGCTCCTGTCCACATTAGTTTTAGATATTCATTGCCGAGTTCCCTGTTTTCTCCACCACTCTGGCTGCAATCAAGTTTGTGCCCCATAGGGCCCATTATTGAGTCTTTAAAGTGTTCATCCTCAGAGTTGTCTTTTAACAAGCTTCATCCATTTTATGAAATTAACTTTGGAGGAAAATCCAGGTGACGGGATGGAGCCTGGCTCATGCATACAGAAAATTCACCCTTGCACTTAGTGTGAATTAACCAGAGAGTTGTTTCTTTTTCCTGTTATCTTTCACGAGTTCACTGGGACATTTTCTTGGAAGTTGATTCTGAGGAAATGTCTGGAGGGACTTTTGCTTATATTAGCATTCTCACATACAGCCCCTTTGGACAATGTCAGCAAAATGTCCTTAAGTGCATGTGTAAAAGCAGCTTATGAATATCAGCTCTATAATGTCACTGTGCCAGTAGTGGCGTGATGTGAAAAGCTGAATGAGAATGCGAGCAGAGCTGCAGTCAGGCAGAAGAGTGGTGTGCGTTTTCAGAGGGCACAGAGAGGACATGTACAGATCCCAGTGGGCACCAAGGCCACATGTGTCTCTGTTAACATTCACCCCACACACCTGATGGTTAGAGTGTCTGCGAATGTGCATACCTTTTCATGCCCTATTTAGCCGTCACTGTGGGAAGCAGTGCCATGCAGGTTTATTTGTCTCACTAGCAGTGGCCTGGTATGAGGTGGAGGTGTGTGAGTGTGTTTGTGTGTGTGGCTATTTACTTACAGCTTGTATGCAAGTGTTTGCTCTTTTGTGATTCTGTTCCTTTGTGTGTTTACACTTTAGCCTACACATTTTTACTTGACATTCATTTGTATGCATACTTAGATTTGTGCATGTGATAGTGGTTCTGCAGCCATGAACATGTGTCCAGTTGTGTATTTATACAGAGTCAGTATATCTCTTTTACATTTTTATGTGTGCATTGTATGTTTATGCATGCATGTTTACTCTCCTCCTAATCTGTAAACATGTGTGTTTTTTTGCACATACTTTAGGTGTATATCGGCGTGTGTGTGTGTATTTGTGAGCCCCAGGTGTGCCAGTCTAGCAGCTCCATATTAGCTCTATAACCAAGCAAGTTTGACACCTTCACATCCAGACTGGCGTTCAGCTGCTGGCTGTGGCACATCCACGACCAGCTCGACCTCATGTGAACGCTCTGTCACCTCCAGTCATGCTCACTTAGGTGTGTGTGAAAGATGAACTGTGAGTGTTACTCTGCTTGCGTCCACACCTTGCTCATGCACTTTTCATGCAATTTGCTTGATTCCTGTTGTCTGTGTGCATCCTGTCTGCTCCTGTAAGTGGTTTTGCGGATGCAAGTGTGTTAGGATTTTCACACCCTGTTCACCTGTATGTCTCTGAGCTAGAGAGTGCATGTGCAAATATGCTTGTAGAAATGTGTGCAAGTGCCATGTACACATTTGTATTGAGTGTGTGTGAACAGCATCTCAGTTTGCACTTCGCTATGTTGGCAGGTCGATGTGATTCGGTGTCACCTCCATTGACATCCAGTCACTGACGCCTGTTTATCCACTTTTACAACAGTGTGCGCGTTGGCAGTGCATGTGTCAACCATCATGTGAAAAAACCCCACACAAGAGATTGACCTAAATTTGCCAATAGAACAATTGACAGCAAAGCTGAATCAGAAATAACACACAAAAAAGCCATACACATGTATGACCTAACAGTGTTTCTTCTCTTTACACTTTCTTGAATGTCTTTGTGAAGAGAAAGACACACACATGCTGCAGGCAATCATTAGAGGGTATAGAATGCCTCTGGGCGACAAGAGCCTTTTAGCTGAAACCTTCTCTTTCATCTTCTCTCTGTCCCATTGTTTTCTTGATTTTGTTTTTCCATCCATCATCCTCACAGGCTCAGCCAGAGGCCTTGGGGGTTCCACTTAGCCAGAACTGCCACAAATAGCATAGGAGCGTTATTACTCAACTTAATACCTTTTCAAATACACATTCTGGGCACATAATCTGTCCTGGCATCACAGAACAATGCTGGCAATAATGAAAGCGCATAACACAACTTCAGCACAAATAACAACAAAAATGAAATGCAATTCATACTTGTTTGTATGTAAATATCACTTTGCTTTGCTTCTGCACTTAGCAATGGATCTGTGATGTAGTTCGACAACACGTGCACAGCCCCATTCAAAGTCATAGATTGGTGTTCCATTTGAAGCCTCCATCGTGCACATGTAGTGTACATGCAGTATAAGTAGGTGCTGAACCACGACTACACTGAAGTGGAATCATAAATCTGACAGACAGACTGGGTGACAATTTTACCATCCCAAGTAACTAAAGGTATTAATAGTGGTGTGTTTATACCAGATTTTGGTAAGTTGTTTTATCAGAGTGGTGTCCATTATGGCTAACTAATGAGCAGTCGCACTAAAGATAGGTCACGTGATGTCCTCCGTGTCTGCCCTTTTATTTTGGCAACAGAGAAAAGAAGCATGTTCAAGAGTGACCAACACTTGCACTGCTACATGGAAAGTTGAACATTTCATAACTTGTGATGCACACAACACAAACCAAGAGAAGCAATGAATCTACAGTGCAGCTGGGCTACATGTACAGTATGATGCCCCTCCAGTCAAAGTGAATGAGAAACATTTCAGCTGACACCTTAATTTCAGAACTAACCAGCTTGTCCAAATTCCTTGATCACTTTCAGCCAAGCAGTCTGGTCTGGTCTTGCTATGCTGTGTTGGCAATTTCCATTACAGTGTCTGGAGGATGGGAAAACCTACATGCTGGTTGGCATCCATGACATTGCTTCACATTAATGTTTTGCTGGATTTAAAATGTTTCAACTCAAGTGTACCTTTGCTTCATTAGAGTTGTTTTATGTGTATGTTTGTTCTTGCCTGACATGAGGGACTTGGAATTCATGTCTATTTTCAGCTCTTTTTACACGTTTTTGTTGTATTGTGATGAAAGTCAGCATATGGAGAAGAACCTGTCACAAAATGTTTAATCAGCAGAGTGATGCTGTGTGAGTGTGTGCGTGTGCGTGTGCATGTGTGTGTGTGTGGGCACATCTCACGGCTGCTTCTTGTATATTTGCCTGCCTTGTTAACACCTTTTAACATGCAACACAATTAGCCTACCTCCTCGGGCTACAGACACACACACACACTCATACACAAAGTACATTTTATAGCCACACCTCTTACACTTATATATTTATAACAAGGACTGCATCAGCTCAGCCAGCCTGTTCTTCCAGTACACTCAGCTCTGCTGCTTGCTCAGCATGGTAAGTGTTTCCTTTTCCCCCTCGGTTCACATCAGGACTCAAATGTGTGAACATTGCTGCAGTGAGGCCATATGCATTACCGTTCTACACAGTGCCACGGTGCATTTATTTATTTGTATTATCATGATCAGTACTTTATATGTGCTAGTAGCTTTTATTATGATCTTTTTCCCAAAGTAAAAATGCTAATGTCAGCAAATCATATTGTTTTTGTCAAGTCTGTTGCCAGTGATACGCAAACTGTAAAGAAAAGAAATAAAACCACATGGCAAACTACAAATCTCCAAAACAATGTTTTAATTGCTGTTATGAGCGGTTGTTTTTGGATATATACTTCATAATGTAGCCTGGAATTCAACAGCCTCAAGTGGTGAACCACAGTAACTGGCACAATTTGCAAGTAATCATCCCATATAACTGCTAATGGTTATTATGAGGACTGGATAGCTTCAGGTTCTTGTAAAATAACCTCTTTTCACTCTAGGATCCTAATTTACATCACTGTAAATTCCCAAAGCCTAACCCCAACATTTTAGTAAGGGTTACTCTCTGATTTTAAGGGACAGTGTTACTCAGCACTGGACTGTTTGGACAGCAATGTCAGACATGTGGTTTTATTGTCTGTCTGTCCAACAGAAAATATTAACTGATTATTTTAGTAAATTTCTTGACTTCTTTGCAGCAGATTTTGTACCAATCAAAAAAAAACAGCTAACATATGGCTTTCTTCTGCAGGGAGAATAAATAAAATCCAAATTCAATCCAAGGTGACAAATGCCTCTGTAGTAGATACAGGTTTTTATGGGTTCCAGTCTCTTATCAGCAGTATTGTGAACATCATCTAGAAAATGTGGTAATTTTGCACATTGTGGCAGTCAGAAAACCAACATTGTATCCAGGGTCACAGCACAGTTAAAGCAACCATTTAAAATATCCAAACTTTTCCAAAAATCAAGCCCAAGTTAGTGTTAAGTGACATGCCATTTATTTGAAAATGTTAAGATCCCCCCAACACACACTGATCATGTCATTGCACTGATCATTCGTTGCACTGCCCATCTTTTACCTCAGGTGGAGCTAACTGCTAATCTAACAAATTACTGCTAATCTAGGTGAATTATTTTGCTCGTTCTTTTGTCATCTATAATGTACAACCCAAAGTAAATACTTTGTAAATACTTTTTTTCAGAAGTTTTAGTGTCGTGATTGTCCATTTAAGTGGGCATTTTAGCTTGCTTTTGTCCTCCAAACAACATAGCATCACTGTTTTATTACTCTTTTGGCAAAGAGGGCATTCAAAGTGGATCTAAGATTAAGTTGCACTCACAACATCCTCTGCTGGATCAGTTGTTTCATTACTTCAGACAGCCTGGTGTGCTTTAAGGCTGTTTATTTTGAACCTAACTACGTTTTTTCAGGTTTGACTCTTCATGAGTTTGGACAATAGACTGAAGTGAAAAATAAAAGTTGTAAAAATTGTCAGTATACACAGTATTACGCCATACTAATGTGGTTGGCGTTGAAGCTGTCCTTTTTTAGGATTCCTTGGCTATTGAAACCTCACAACCACTATCTATCTGTTATCTAAATTTTGAATACAAAGTGCTGAATACATTTATCCCTCTTTGTCTCTACTATGTGGCAAATGTCATACAAATGATGGTACACTGCTACTCCTATTTTGGAACCGTGCACCTATTCATGCATTTTGGTCAATAGTTTTTAGTAAAATCATTTGTTTACCAAAGGACGTCCTGACAGAGACATGGCTCTCTATGGATGTTCTCAAGACTCTCTTACGATAAGGGCGAAAACGATCATCTCCACCACACTTTAGAAAAATTCTGAACATGTTGCTGTCATCCAATTGGAGAAACTGCACTCAAGCAACAAGCAATTTTTTTTTTATGTTTTACTTTTTCCCCTCTCTCTTTCTTTGTTCCTCTTCTTTTTTTTCATTCCATTGTGGACTGGTTTTAGAGCGGCCACGGAGGATTCAGGATGTCCTGATGCTGATTTATTTGGCCAGGAGAGTTTTTTGGTTGAATATATCCCTCTGTCAGAAATGGTGGGAGTGTGTTTGTTTGGGGATTGATTTTGTCAGTAATTATAATAATTAAAAAAAAGTTCAATACAAGCACCATTATTTAAAACTCAGTAATGGAGGGCTACTGTCAAATCTACCCTCCATTTTCCTGTTATTGTCAGAGAGAATCTGAAATAAAAGGCTTTCAGATGACCAACACCATATGAGACCCATGCAGGCCATTGAAACTGCTGTCGGGTCAGGGCCTTATGGTGGAATGGCTCTTTATTTCCCTCTCTTCAATGAGGCAGGCAGAAGGCAAACTGCCCTCTTTGTGACCAAACCTTATTGTTCATATGACCCTGCTTTTTTGAATAGGCTGCTCACTCTCTTGATTGTGTCTGGTCTTTGTCAATCCACAATCATACCCTCTATTATTTTCTCTCTTTCTTTCTGTGTGTGCGTGTGCATGTCAGTCATATTTTACAGGCATAAAAAGCCAGTCACTGGGGTCAGTTGGTTGCTCTGCCTCCTCACACCCCAAGTAGGCCTTGAGTCTGACACATTGAACACACATAAGCACCCCACCCTTTCACTGTCCCTCAGCAGAAAACATATGGAGCATGACTAATGGCTTCATAAAGACACACATACTGTAGATACATTTTTATCCTGCAGCCATTATTGTGTTAATGGAGTTAGCCCAAAAAGCCATTTTTTTTTTTTGCAACAGATGTGCCTCCGTGCTTCCAGATCCTTGTCCGACCCACATACAGTGCCACAACAAAAAAGACACACACACACATGCGTGCCTATATCTGAGTGATTGATCCCATGTCACATGAAAAAAAAAGGAAAATCAATTATAGTGGGTCATATTTAGGTTGCCAAGCGTCTTGTCTCTAGTATAATATATATATTACACATTATAATAATAATAACAATATAATTACACATTTGTAATATTGGCTAACCAAAAGGGTATGAAATGGATGCAGTTATGTATACTTCCATGTCTTACCACTCCCAGTTTTGACTGACGTCCAGCCTCCTTGATACTTAAAACTATAATCTCAGTATTATTTTTTGTTTGTTTGTTTTTTTTGTTAGTTTCTTTGTTTTTATACAGACACCATACAATACTCAATCCTGCACCACCAAGTACTTCCAACTTATGTATTTTTTGTTATGTTGAAACTTATGAAGGCACTCTGGTTCAGTCTGTTTGACTGGGGATTGATCACTGGATGTGCACCTTTCCTTACTGTATCATCATCCATAACTCTGAATGAAAATCTCCCAGCAAATGAGCAAAGACAGACACATTTGTTTAATAGTTTCCTTATTTATTGTGTTTTCAGTGTTTTGCACCACAGGCAGTTGCCAATGATGGAATGGCCAGTGATTAGTACATTTTCTCCCATTATAAGCCTGACTTTTCAAGCTATTGAGAAGGTTCAAAATCCAAGTTGTCTCCTGATCACTTGAAATACATTACGCTATAGGTTGTTATAAAATTATTGATCAATAATGCCAAAAAAATACATTGCTTACCACATCTTTAAAGCTGCAGTGCATATGTTTTGGTAATACTTGTTGTGGTCCATGTTATTATCCTGCCTCATTTTGGTTGCATGAACTCATTTGACATTTGTGTTTTGAGTATATAAGCGCTACGGTTTTAATGTGTTCTAGAAAATATATTTTGCAGTTATTATTTGATGTTGGAGACCCAGATGAAACACAGATTAGGCTTTGCTGATCTTGAGTCACAGCTGTTTTGTGACCAGATTCAGCTTATTTGCACAACCTCTGTCTTATTGTGACAGAGTGATGATTCTCATCAGGCGATGGCTCGCTGCACTGTGCTTCAACTGGTTACTGTTAGCCAAGCGTAGCACGCTCCACACTCACTCTGCTTAGTAAGTGAACTGCGGTGGCAAGTCCACAGTGCAAAGTAAATGAAATGTGATTACTGAGTCTTGGCTGCATTTGTTAGACTGCTAGCTTGGTGGACTAGTGCCGGATCACTGGCTCGGTCATTAGCATCCTGCTTATGTTAGTAGTTACATATTGTAGACATAATTTCTGACATTCATTCACCCTGCCTACCCACACACACACACAGAAGCACTGGCCAGCTTGTTATTGTGTCTGCTCACTTGCTCAAATTGAAAGTCTGTGATGCGTGCAGGGACCGTTTGAAGTCCGCCGCCAACACTGTGGCATTAAATCAGTGATAGCGCCACAGCAGAAATGCTGGAATACACGTGCATGTAAGCAAAAAGTATGCTCACTGTAAAAGACTATAGGCGTGCATGAAAACACAGTAAGGTAACAGGGCGCACGAGTCTGAAATGAAACAAGTTTATTCCCAGGCTCTGTCCGTCATGGACCCCAGTGCTGACATGAGTTCCTGTTGTACACTCCCCCTCTTTGCCCTCCATTTCAAGGATAGTGAGTAATAAGAAGCAGATGGAGCTGAGAGTAGTGTAGTCAGATTGTTATTTTAGCCCTCGCGCAGCCACATTTATGCCCTCTCTTTTCCTCTCAGGCCTGTATTCCGTATTCAGACACTAATTCCTGACCTTAACACAACACGGCGGCCTTAATATTTTAATATGTTGCAGTGATCGCTACAAGTTGAGGTACTTTTTTTTTGTTTGTTTTGTTTTGTTTTCAAAACACACTGAAAGAGATCTAACCGGGGCTGCAGCAGTGTGTAGCCATTATTGCAGGGAAGTGAATTACATCGGGGGAAACAGGAACAGTTGCATTAATTAGGTCACTCCTTGTGTTTGAGCCTATATCCACTTTTGACATCAAAGCTTGCCCAAAAACCTCTGACACAGGATCAGCTTTTACTTAATTTCCTCCAGCATCAAGATTAAGATCAAAGGTGCTTCTAATCTGATTTCAGGTTGACTCCTAATAGCAACTTTTACCTCACCTTCCTCATCCTCATCAGGAGTCTGTCAAGTAGAAAGTAACAGTTTAAGATTGTGTTGTGGTGGAACTTGGTGTGACTCTTCCTTAAAAGTAAAAATCATGTACAAAGGTTTGTACTTACAAATATGTTTTACCATTACCAGAGGATTTACCACATGATCATCTACATTAATTATTATGAAAATGTAGTGTTGTGATGTTTGGGTGTTGTTTACTGAGGAAGTATAATTAGGATGAAGGCAGGTTGGTATTATTTTCTCATATATTTTTCTCAGCTGACAGCTGAACACTGTTCCTAGCAACAACAAGTTTTTCCAGTGTGTGATTATAATTATGTGTTACAAAAGAAAGTAAAGAAAAAGGGAGACACAAAAAATATTTTTAAGGTTGTAAAGAAACAGTTATTATGTTGAACAATTTAAATTATTAATAAACTATAAATATTAGGAAAAAAAAACTACACGTTATATAAAATGCACCTAGTATAAATCAGAATATTAATGTAGTGTAAAACAGCTTTGAGTGGTCATCAAGACTAGAAAAGTGCTATTTAAACAGAAAGATGAGAACCCTCTTGGAGCATCGCCTGCCAGGGTAAATTTCTTTTCACGTCATCTATAGTTCTTCACAACTCAGTGGTAATAATGGTTGTAGCAAGTGACCGTATTTGAGATTGCTTTCTTCCTCATTCAACTGATCACAGGCCTTCATTGACATGTGAAGCTTCCCCAAGTCATACAAAATTTGAGACAAACAACATTTT
Organism: Brachirus orientalis; assembly: GCA_016785285.1. NCBI lineage: Eukaryota > Metazoa > Chordata > Actinopteri > Pleuronectiformes > Soleidae > Brachirus > Brachirus orientalis. The sequence goes on along the minus strand of JAFBJR010000838.1, from coordinate 1,580,443 downwards.
ACTCATGTTTCTTTTTTCCCCCCAATGAGTGGCATACTGAGTGGGTTCTGGCTCCCAAATAATGACTTATATTGTGGTGACATTAATGTCAGATCAAAGGGCCGACTGCTTCATGACATTTTAGCTGGGGTAAACAAACACAGACGGGCCTTTTATTGAGGCAGCAGAGCGAGGGATGAACTACCTCCACCGCCCCCTCGATGCCCAGCACACCTCCCCTCCATCAGTATCCTAAGAAGGCAGGAAAACAAACCTATCTCATTTAAATGTTTTTATTTATTTATTTTTTTACATAGTGTATATGGTGCTTCTGCAATTCCACGCTAGGTTACAATACTTCCAGCTCATCTCCTTTTACAAGGCAAGGCCATTACATAATTAGCCACTGTCAATTAGATCACATCCTGTGCAGCACTGCCGGCTGAAGCCATGTTAATTAATCATTGGTCCCTAGAGGTGCTGTAGCTCCCTCGTGCTGATGTCATGGCCGCCGTGGCCACAGTTGGCTACAATCAAACACTCGTCTGTCGACTGTGGAGACGGAGAAGCAGGGAGGGATTTCCCCACACTATTTATGTGTGTGTATTTATACGAAATGGTTTTCTTCTTGAATATGACTGAAATATCGGACATTTTTATAGTCACCTTTGGTCTTATTCCCCCATATAGTTGTAAACATATCTTCTCGGCGACAGACTGGATGACATTATGTGAAGACTGTACATACAAACCAATCAATCAAATGGGGGGAGTGAGAATGCAGTACCAAGTACAAGTCACTGCACTGTGGCAATTCAAAACTTTCATCATGCAATTTTTTTTTTGTAAAACAAATCATGCAAATTCTGCATCTGCACATCATTCATGTCACATGATTTGTGGGATTAGAGATACAGTGGAAGATATTGCACTGACTTTGTATATAATCTCATTACACCACATATGTTGTGTTCCAGTATATGGCAACAACTAACTGTACTGTGCTCCTTCTTTGCAGAATTCTTTCCCTGTTTATAAACACAAGAATTGCTGTTGCTACTCTCCCTGTTGTCAATGTTTCAGGAGATTCTGAGACAAAATAATAATAATAATCAAGTCAGTTCTCAATGTCAAACTATCTAAACTAAAAATCGGCTCTCATTCAAAAATAAGTTAATAATTTTTTTCAAAAGTGAGTTAAATGCAGTTATGGGAAACACCAGAATACCTAGTGACATTTTATTATCATTTATTATTGTTTAATTTAATTTATTTTATTTATTTATTTATTTTATTTTTTTTTTTGGGGGGGGTTAATTTGACATTTGAACAGAACAAAATGTCTGTAAAAACTGACCCAAGAGTGGCTACAAGAGGAAATTCACTATGTTGTCAAAAAATCACTTGATAGTTTAAACAGTTAGTTGTGTGGTCCTTAAAATATGAACAAATTGTATTTTGAAAACCTCAAAATGATGACATCCTCAAATTCTTTGTTTTGATATTAAATTTATTTCATTATATAGAGTAGCAAAGACAAAATACTCACATACAGGAAATCTGAAGAACCGGAGAACTTAAACACTTTAACCAATCAATCAATTACCTCGCAACCTTAGTCATTATCGGAGATAATTTGCTCAACGGATGGATGCTCTTTACTGCTTTTATTTAAGACTAAGAAGTGAATGCGGTTTGATTGTGAGTAAATACTGTTGAATGTTATCTGTCTTAGTGTGGATGGTCTTTGTAGTCATGTAGACATGGTGCTGCATGCACTTTTGATGAATGTGTGTGAGTGTGCATGCATGCGTGTGTACATGTGTGTGTTGTCATAATCCCCCAGTGCCATGATCAAAGCAGGTAGGCCTGTGGTCACACACACACACATTCCTCTCAACGGTTGTTACATGCCAGAGTCAAATTAGTCCATGGACTTTTTTAAGTGGCACAAAAGGTTCAAATTAGAGACAGGACTTTGAAGCCGTACGATTTGCAGGGATACTCTGGAGCCCCTCGTGGTTTTGGGCTTCATATCATTGCTACAGAAAAGAACATGTTCACATCAAAGGTTAACTGGGGCATGTGTACTGTAAGTTGTCACCAGCATAGTCCTGATTTCCAAACAGCAGGGAATTGGGACATAGTGGTGCATCGGCCAGGAAGAGGAATCGTGTTTAACTGAGAATTGCTAAGTCACTTTGAAGCCCTCTGACAGCATAGTATAGGCACAGGTCAGTCATTTGTTGAAAACACAGACATTGTTGTACTGGGAATTAGGTTCATATAAAGAGGAAAACCCCATAGTGATCATGCACCGTAAACTGTCATGCATGATAAGAGGCACGACTGCAAGCTGTATCCAGTCAACGGTTTTGTATCCCACAGTTGGGCTTATACGTTAAGGCCTCTCCATACTTTTGTTCATACTTTTGTATTGACACATACACGCCCCTGTTCATGCTAAAATCATATGCCACACAAATGCTTACATGATAACACTTTCTAATATTTCCAACAAACCACACCGGAGAGTTGAAGAGTCCCATCTGCAGATTCACACCATTTTGGCCACATCCCATAAGTTTGCACATACAGTACATGGGTGTATGGGTTTAGTAGATTTTTTGATATTATCTTCAACACAAAAACTTATTGACTTAAGTTTGCTTTCTTTTTTTTATTTGTTGTAATTGTTATCATTATTTTGCCCATTACTGTAAATAACAATATATAGTGAAGAATGTGCACCACAATTTGCAAGAGCTCAAGATGGTATATTCACTGTGTGGTGTTTTGATTGAGTTTTATCTGAAGAACAGTTCAAAACCCAGATATATTGGTCTTACTGTTTACCATATAAAACATCATTAAGAAAACATAGAAGCTAAATGAACAGGCTCACATTTTCTTGTTGTATTCTTTGGATTTTTGCACTGTGTAGTGTGTCACACTCAAACAACCAACAGCTCTCCCGATGATGTCAAGACAATGTCTCACCTAGGCTGTTTACACCTAAAATGCATCCTGTTGGTTTCATCTTTAGTACATTTTATGAGGTAAAACTGCCAAATATTGTCAAGTTCCCATCATTTTAACCATATTGGTATTAAAGTGTAAACCATTTCTTGGGCATTTGTGGCTGAAAAGATGAAATTTAGGTAACAATGTTCTTATGTGGTTAGGTTTAGATACATTGGCACAAGCAGCACCAGGTTAGGGCTTGGGAAAAATACTGGATTTTCCTCATAGTGTCAAAAGCCTCTCCATTAGAAAGAAAAGTGCCACATGGTGAGTGTTAAGGTTAAAGGTCAAAGCAGCATTAAAACATATCGAAACATTACAAGATGTGTTAAAACACATCAAATGTCCTCATGTTGATGGTAAAACTCACAATGACGGGAGCAGTGTTTGTTTTCAGTCTGACCTCCAACTAGTCTTTACTCAATTTTTTTTAATGATGCAGTTCCTATATGCATAAATTAGTTCATCATTTTCCACAAAACCCCAGACACAAAGAGAATGTCTGAGTACAAACAAGGCTTACGTGGCACCATGAAGAACTTTTACCATCATTAAGATAAATTTGGACAAAAAGTGTCACTTTCAGCTTTAAATGGTGAAATTAACCCCCAACATAAATCGTTGGCGTATGGTTGCAAGAGATTAGAATCAGAAGCATATTGTTGTCATTGCTCTCCATCAAATCACAGCAAGAGAGAGAAAGAGAAAGAAAATCATACAGTATTGATATCGATATCTTGATTTTAATACAGATTCCTTATCAATACTTTTTTTTGATATGTATTTTATTAAATCCAATAACTTAAAAAAAATACATTACACATCATGGTAAATATATTTAGTTTTAGCCATTCCAGTCATCTTCTTGATGAGTTTAATAAAATTTCTCATGTCACTTTCAATTTTCTTGACATACCTTAATTTATTATATAAGCACCTGTTTCTCCAAACTCACAGCACAGAGTAACACACACACGCACACACATCTGTGTGGAATGAGCTCTGTGTCTGGCTTCCTGTGGGCCTCGAGACAGCCAATCATGAGGACTGTTTTGTCAAATAGCTTGCTGCTCATTCATTGGCTCACTGGTGCTGGAATGACAACGCATTTTCAATAGTAGGTGACACAGTGGAAGCTCTTTTGATACCACAGAAGTGTCGAAGTTCGACACCCAGACGTATTTGATCCTGGCCTTGAAAGAAAGATAAAAATCCAGTGGTCATCAGTGTGTTGGTACCAAAATGTTTCGTAGGTGCCACGGTGTTCGTCCTCTACGGTGTGTGTGCGCTCAGCAGTATATGGAGCCGTTGGGTGCTTCACTGAGCCTCAGGCGCTCTTACCACTGCAACGGCTTATATAGCATGGCACTTAACATCAGCTATGCTTCACTGTTCAGAGAGAGGCTCAGAGAAGACAGGAGAATAGAGAGATGAGTGTTCTGTGTTTGGTTTGCTCCGAGTTCTGTTGTCTTAGACAGACTGATAAAAGCACACGCTGAATTGACTTTGATAATGAGATGCGGGTGGACTTTTTTACTGATGGGTGTCTGCCCTTGAAGGATTGTATCTCTGAACAATAAACAGTAGCAGAAAAGAGTGGTACTGTTTAGTGAGACTGTAGTAGATCATAGCTCTTAGTGGTAGATGTCTATTTCTGACTCGTGGGCAACTAGTTCTGTGTCATTATCAATGATGATGATAGTTTATTTACTTAGAAGACTGTCATATTCACCCCATATGTAGGTAGCATTTTTGGGGGTTTTCCTCTCCTATCTCACCACCGTGTATGTGTGTGTGTGTGTGTGTGTGAGAGATGGTGTTATCTCCATCTTCACCTTTCCTGACACTTGTGCTGCTCATCAGTGACGATGTGAAGTGACAGGCCACATCCTGGGGCAGCTGGCAGGAGCTGGCACACTGCAAAAGAACAGCACAACTCCATGAAAACACACAGGCAGCATCTTTCTCTCTCTTTCTCTCTCTCTATCTCTCTCCCACACACATACACAAAATCATACACACACACACACATACCTCAGGCCATTCCTCAGTCTTAATTCTTAAACACGTTTGCTCCAGTTCCCGCTGAGATGCTGCAGGGGAGACCGTCGGGGGATGGAGATGGGGCAGGATGCATAGAGGACAACCTCTTCACACACTATTACCCTTAATACACACACACACACGGAGGACATGTGTACATGGACAAACTGTTACCCAAAACCCCAGTTAAATTTAAGATTTTGGGCTTCAACAAACAGGCAACAAACACACACAGAAAAAAAGATTTAGGTGAAGTGGCAATACCCACTCTCCACACATACAGTATACCAGATGTGGTCAGCATATCCTACTCAAGAAAATGTCTTTACATTTTGCTGTGACTCAAGAATGAGTAATGGTCAAATGTCACTTCTAACAAGTGAAATCATTTTATGTCTGCAAAAGTCAAACTTAACTTCATCAAAACACTTGGACTGATGTTTAAAGTTAGAAATTCAGACACAGAGGATGATGTATCATCACAAAAAAGACAATTTAAACCCTTTTCAATTATTTGGGTGATCATTATTGCATTATTAGTTGCCGATGCTTACATGAATTGCTTTGGCTCACAGAGAAATCCCAGGCTAGCATGTAGTGACACAGAGATCTACCAGCATCTATTGATCTAGAGATATTAAGTGGTGTTGGTGATGGGAGAAGTGGAACACAGTTTATGCTTTGTTTAGAGAAAAATAAAATGTCATGTAGCCTTGTATAAGAAGGGCCCTGCTGAGAAAAAAAAACAAAAAAAAAACAACTTGTAACTCAGTGGTTTCCCATGCTGTCAGACAGCCCTTTCCTGTGATACACCACAAAAGATTATTTGAGTAACACTTTCAAATGACTCACAATTCCTAAAATGAGTTGAGGTGGAAAGTGGAAGGAAGTGGTTTAGGCATCTAAAATTTCTTATTGCAATAAAATTATGTTTTTCATTTGGGGTCACACAAAACTACCACAGTAAAGAAAAATAAAAAATAATAAAAATAATAAAAATAAATAAATTAGCAACATCTCCCCCTGCCCTTGGCTTGGCCCTTTGGGATTTGGAGAGGAAGAAGGAGTGAGGATCAAAGATGAAAGTGTCCACGGATCTTGGCAAAATCAAAAACAAATCTCTGGGAGCGTCGAGGTTAACCCCTTTGCCCGTTGACGGCTTTGAAGTGTTCGGTCATACAGTTAATTGTCAGACTCAGGCTTAGAGGAAGGTGGTAACAATTTAACCCGGGCAACGAGAGGGGCTGAAGGCCACTGCTCAGGCCTATCAGGTGTTTGCAGATGTTGTGTGTGCCTTGGGAAAAGCGACGGCAAACTCCTGGATATGAGAGGAACACTTAACCAACCCTTAATGCTTTGTTTGCTCAAGCCTCCATCACATTGTAATTGGATGGGAGTGGGAACAGAAGCCAGCTGATTGGACAGCTGGTGTGCTAACTGTTACTATTTTGGATGGTATGCTGGCCTGTGCCAGTGGCCCTTCACTATGTTTCCCCTCACAATGAAAACTTAAGTATTCCCATTCCTGTGTAAGATCCTGATGGACAAAGTGCTCAGCTGCCAAGAAAAACAATCTAAAAGCAGCAGTCACTATGGATTTATCTGACCAAACATGAGGGACTTTTCTGGCTTACGCTGTAGGGATGTCCTTTTCTCAAATCTACAGACACACATTTTTACTAATATAACAATAATAATATTAATAATATTAAGTTACAATTTTATCAAGTCTAATCAAAAGGATTAAAAATAAATAAATAAAATAAACCAATATTGTTGCTATATGGTTACCTTATCTTGCAGTTTACCCCAAACCTTGAGGAAACAAAATCAAATGTGTGGAAACATTTGCATTGAGTAAGAATGACAGTTGCAACTCTGTTTGCATTTTGGAGTGTTCTTTGAATCAGCTTAAAGCTGCAGTGAAGGACTCTTCCCAAACACAGTACATCACTGTTAACCGCCGTTGAAATGTCTCTCTCAGTTAATTTCCTTCTGCCTGCCTTGACTGCTTTTCTGCTGAGGTTTTGTTTGTGAGACCAGCTGTCACCTCTGCTGTCTGCTGGTTCCTTTTCAGGTAAACTGGGTCAAATCTGGACTGTGGCTGTGTTTGCATTATTATGGACATGAAGATCTTAGACACTGGTGTATTTCATGGACTCACCCTCTTCTTCTACTGTGTTTTAGCAGGGTTTGTTTAGGGGGTGGGGCAAAGGTGTGAAGTGATTACAGAGCTGTATTATGAGCAAAAGCTTATTTTCACAGTAAAAAGGACACTGTTTTGCTAGTTATCACATGGAATAGCTGTACTTCCTCGATTTATTTTTTATTTTTTTTTAAGTTCCCAAAGTCATTTAATGTATCCTTGCAAAGCCACAATACAGAACCCACATCTTTTCCACTCTCACTTGAAAGACCAAAGACTAAATTAAACCTGATGCTATTATTCACTACTGTTCAACCCTTCACTTGTTTCACTGAGACTTTATTTGTCTTAAGATTTAGTAGCAGAATGTTTTAAAAGTATCATAATCTCAGTCTTTATGGACAAAAAGAAGCCAAAATTGTCAGCGCAAACATTAATCTCTTGCATGAAGTCTGCTCTCATTTAATGCTCAACCACCACCCAACTACCTTCTTTCCTCCTCATTGAATCAAGGTCACACCACTTCCTGCCTTGGCTCTCAACACTGGCACAGGATAATTGAATAACAGCATACTACCAAGGGATACTGGGCTGGAATAACCATGCACATTTGTTTTATTTTCTTTTGTGTGAGTGATGATTTGAAACTCAGAGCAGATTTTTTTTTTTTTTGTAAGTCAATGCCCCACTCTCGGTGTTTGTTAAAATCTGAGCAGCATTCAGCCTTAGCCGAAGCCCAAGCCAGTGCATGTCGCCTGAGATATATTTATAAATTGCATTACAGCAGTCCAGGAATGAAAAGATGAGGGTGTAGAGAAGCATTTTAAGGTCAGGAAAAGACAGCTGGTTTGATTTTGGAAATAACGTACAACAAAAACAATGAGATTTAATCAGGTCATTTGAAATTTGAGCCAGTGTGTCTTATTTTTGATTTGTAGATCAATCAAGACAGTCGTGCTGTGATAGGTGGTCATGACACTTGAGTCCTGTCTCACTGCTCCTGGCTAATCCAGGCGTTAATGGCAATGAGGCTGAGCTTTATATAAAGCATCTAATCCTCCAGTTTGTCGAACAATGTATATGGCCACACATGACCCAGCTCCCTGCTGGGAGGGAGAATAGCTCCGTTGTTTCTACAACACTCTTGTCAGTTACAGCAACAGCTATGACAGGATAGGGGGAAAATTGTCCCTCCATTAAACATGTGTAAAAAATAGTTGTCATTCTCTTTTAATATGATGAATACATTGTTGTTTTTGTGTGACTTGATAAACTATACAATGCTTTTTTGAGTTCTTATGGCAGGTTTTGGTGCCATTTTAACTGGTTTTAGTACACAATTGTATCAATGAAACAAGCCAGTTTAATTTAATTATTTTTTTCCTCAATATGGAATATGTAGAGATGTAAACCATCAGATCATAAGATCATTTTAGCTTGATTATACTTCTATTTATTTATTTTTTGCTTGTTTTGTTTTTCTGGTGTCAGTTCAATGATTACCTTACCATTTCAGCACTACATTTGTCTAAACTGTAGAACTTCAAAGACTCTCTCGCACTGGAGCTGACGAGTGATGACACTCACTATCATTGTCTTTCCATATGTTCCCCATTGGGCTTGGAGGAGCCTGGCACTGATGCTCACAGGTTATCGTCTTCAACACGAGCTGTATAGCTGCACCATGTGCTCTGCTACCTCTGTGTTTCCTGCTCCAGTCCCGACCGGGTCATGTGGTGTGAGTCTAGCTGGATATCAGCCTGACACACTGTCTCTCTGGCACCACAAGGTCCATTTTGCTGAGGCTTTCATCTCACCCTCCTCTCCCTACACAACCCAACAGTATCAAAGACTTATTTATCTCCTCCACACGTATCCCTGCTGTCTCTCTCTCTTCCTGTTTATTTCATTTTCGTTTGTGTGTCTCATTTGCTTTATTTTTAGTGTAAGCATTTTCATGTTTTTAACATATTAATGAAGTCTTTGAGTTTAGTGAAAATGTGGCTCTTCCCTGACCTTCATGACTTATTCTTTTTTTTATATTGTTTTTGTACACCACCTTTTTTGTGTGTGTTCAGTTGCATAAAGGGCTTGCTTTTCAAGCTCAACGTTGTTAAGCAGCACTGAATCATGGGTGTTGTTTGGTTTTCATGTGGATTTGCACTTTACAGGGAGAGCTTTGGCAGTACAGCAGACTGCAGTACTGAATATTTCCTTCCTCTGTCTGACGGGTTTGCCCGAATGATGGGGATGATGATGTTATCAAGAGGCGACCAAAATAAAATTTGTCATCTTAAATAGTAATATACATTTAAAGAGTGTTGGAAATGTGTTGGCTCATGTACTGTAAGTTACATATTATATCTTTATTTTTTAATGCAATCTGTTTTAAAAAGCTCTATAATATTTTTATTTCTCTGATTTGTCATCCTCTGTTTTTATATGTAGCTTTTTCATCCTTAGTACTTCAATCCTCCTCTACCCCCTTCCTCGTCTCTAGCATCATCCATCCTCCCTCTGTCCCTCCCTTTCTGTCTCTCCCTCCCTCCCTCTATCTCTCTTTTTGCATATCTCTAGCTCTCTCCCCCTCCTGGGCTCCCCATTGGGGGTGTTGTTTGTAAAGCATTATAATTTATAACGGAGCAGAGTGGATTTAATTTCAGTGCGCGGGGGCTCGCCAGCAGGGCGCCAGCCTGCAATCAGGGGAATCAGCCACTTGCACAGGGCCTGCAAACACACACACACACACAGATCAGACCCCCACACAGAGCCAGCTAGAATGGAAAGTATTATCAGTGGCCACAAACGGACAGTGTTTCTCGTCACCCAACTCCCTGGATGCTCCCCGTGCAGGCCAGCACCTTCTCAGCTTCACTTTTAGCCGGGCTGCAGCTGCTCTCACTCTCTCTTCCCCTCTCTGCCTCTCTGTAATTTCTCTGTCTGCGTCTGGCTTATATTATCTGCATCTTTTCTCTCCCTCTCTTACTCATTGTCTCTCATTACCACTCATTACCTATTTGTTGAGGGGGGAGAGGAATAGGCCTTCTCATCATAGACTCTGCTGCCTTCCAAAGACAATGAAGGTTCACCAGGAGGTCAAAAGCAACTATTAGTCCTCGTATGTCCCTGTCAAATATTTGCCTTTGTCCCTCTCTCTCTCTCTCTCCTTCTCCCTCTCTGTGTTTCTCCATCAGTTCCCTTTTGCCCTGGAGGGGAGTACTCTTTTTTTCCTACCCAGCCCATTTGCCAGTTGCAATTTCCCCTTCATAAATCCTACTTCTTTGGCAAACTCTGCCAGACGGTGGGATGATCCTTCCTTGCAGAAGGTCAGAGACCGAACAACAGGAGGAGGAGGAGGACAAGATAATGTTTCTTTTGCCTAGTCATTTTGTCCTGCACTGGACACAATTGTCAATGGGACAGTGACCCTGAAAGTGACATGACAGCTAAGAGTAGGCTAATGTTGGCTTAGCACACAGTGGACAGTAGCTAAGGAATTGGCTTCACACTTGTGTCCGTTGTGATTCATACTTTCAGGGTCAAAAAGTTCAAATTCAGGTCAACACAAATTTTATTTCTGTCTTTCAGGTCATTGTTCAAGTTCGTCTTTAGTTTAAAATTATCCTAGTGTAAAAATGAAAAGCAAAAACCCTCCTGCTGAAACATTGACCGTAAAACACATTTTCCCTTTTCATCCAAAAGATGAGTATGTTTGTTGTGTCATGGTCTATTTTAAGATTCAGTACATCCATGGACTTTGGTTTAGAACAATTAAGGAAAGTACTGTGTTGGCTCAAAAGCATATGTACAGTCTCACAACAAATACCAATACAGGTACTGATACAGTTTTTTATCCATTTGAAAAAAAAAAACATACTCAACAGCCCACTCAATTAAAATGGTGCTTTTTTTTTTTTTTTTTAATTTTCGTATACAAAATGATTTGGCTGTTTTAGATATTTCTCCCTTTATCCATTCGTCACACAGCTGACATAAATGATTACTACTCCATGGCAAACATGTTTAGTCCTCTTGCAGTAGGAAACATATTAATGTGCTTCATGAAGCATTTATGTGATATTTGGGGTTCACTTTTTTTTCCTGTATCAACTGATGATAAGTGAGACCCTTCAGTAATCACATATAATGTAACGTACACTAATTTATTGCCTCAGACAGTAATGAGAATTAAACAGATTTTTTTTTTTTTTTTTTTAAATAATCATTATATTAATTATTTTAGAGCATTTGTGTCAGTGTGTTTTATTTTTTAGCACTGTTGCTAGTTTTTCTTTCCTCCCTCTGGTGTTGGGGACATGTGCAGACAGTACTGTCCGGAACATGTACTGTATAATCTCACTTCTTCTGCTCACGGAACATTAAAAAACATTAAAGCAGTTGTCTATCTACAGATTATAATTTGAGTCAACTCATACCGCTGTCTACAATTAAGTTTCTACAGAATATACAGTATTACTGTGTATATATATATATATATATATATATATATATATATATATATATATATACATATATATATATATGTATTTTATATTATATTTATATCTCTGTTTGTGTGTGTATATATATATATATATATATAAATGTCCTTTATCTTAAATTTAAGTCTCATTATATATATATATATTTGCTTAATTAGTTGACATTACTTAATTATTCTCTGCTGGTGTCATCTTGGAAGTGAACTTGAAGTTAAAACTGATATTACTGTGTTTAATTATCTTTTATGTGTGTCTCTTTTCTCTATTTTGTCATTTGTGTGCTTTTCTTAATGGTTTGACCATGAGTCTGGCCATAAGCTGAACTAAACTGAACTGAACTGAACTGAACTGCGGTGTTACTGCTGTGCTTTATCCTCTGTGATGCAGATAGCTTTAATCTGAGGTTTTAGCCACTGTGTTGTTCCGTTCCTGCTGTTATATTAGGATGATTGGACATCTGCTGTGTGTGACTGTGTGAGTGTGTGTGGAGCCAGAGTCCAATGTACAGTTGGACATTTGACCGTCATCATTGTTGCAGAGTGTGTGTGAGACACAGATAGTGTGATAGGATGACAGGATTGGTTTATGACCAGAAATGTGTGCGTGCGTTTGTGTGTTTGTATGTGAGTCTGGGGATTCTGTGTTGGGTGCATGTACACGGTTGCTGTTCACAACTGGGAACTTCTTCATCTTTCTTCATTTAGTGTAATTAATAACCTGCCTCCCCACTCTTTTTTGGATTTGCTCACCTCTATCTAACCCTAACTGCTAGAAATGCTGTATGAGCTCAGAAAAAAAAAAATAGCACACGCACACCCAAGCACACACACTGAAAAAAAAGGATCAACATCAAAAAGTCACAATTAGCTCATTTATATTTGCTGTACATTTCTGTACCACATGAATTGGACAGGAAGCAGGTCATTTCTCTCCCTCTTGCTCCAGCAGCAGAAGTTCAGAGCAAGGGCTCATCTTATTAAGTCTCCAACATGAACCTTTTTATTTTATTATTTCGTTAAATTTGTGGATATCTGACCCGCTGGCCCGCTCCAGCCTGTCATTTACCAAAAACGAAACAGTATGGTAAGGATTAGTCATTTGGTGTGAGCTAGATAGAGATGAAGGGCGAAGTTTGACAAAATTTACAGTGACTCAGTTGCTTTGTGTTTGACTGTGTTCAGGGTAAAGAGTGGCATATAAATTATAAAGATTTTACAAGAGTGGAGTGGACACAAAGAAAGAGGAGACTAGGGAAAAAATGCTTTTCTGTGTGTTATCGTGTTACCCTCCAATGTTAGAGGTAAAAAAAAAAAAAAGTTTTATAGAGGATGAAGCAACTAATAAAAAGACAAGGCATTGGAAAGTAATCCGCTGATGTTTTTATTGTTTTTAATCTATATTTTACTGCTATTAGACTATAAACTATTAGAGACTTGACTTGACTGATTTATTCTCGCTGTTTAAACTTCATGAACGTTGTGAATCCTGTTACTCGAATACTGTTGTTAACTGGTATTTACCACATTTGCTGGACCAAAGTATATTCACCCTGTTACTCTCTGTCATGGATCAAAGGATACACTCACTGCCTCCTTTTGCTCTGTTTACATTGTCCACTCAGTAGAAGTAGCTGTCACTCTTCAATTATCTTCAGTTCAAACAATTTCACTAAAATTATCCATTAATAAAACAAAGAAAAAGTAACACACCTTTAAGTACAATGAGCAAGCTGACAGAGTGATATACTAAATGAGATGATGCCGTGTCACTGAGGGCAGTGTGTAGTCATGGACACCATGGTTACCATGGATATAGGAAATCTTTCGGAGTATATCCTTAAAGGTGCTGTAGAGTTCTCTAGATTCAGTTAAAGTAATGAAAACAGTAAAAACAAACAACGTTTGCAAAGTTTTACAACTCAGTTCTCGATTTTACTGAATGTAGGCCATATTTGCTTGAGTCATGGTGACTAACTGATGATCAAATTACTGCTGATAAATAGTTTCAGATAATCATCTTGCCTCTGTCTTGTTACATTTATCTAAATGAAGACACATAAGTCCAAAAAAAAGTATAATATTGTCACTGAAAGTATTTTTTTTCTTTCAAACTAATATTTAGTCTCTGCCTCATCTCCAGGGACAATGACACTGAAGAGGTACCAGTAGATGCAAGTTTCATTTTCACTGCACCATATTGCGAATCCCAGGGTTAACCCCCTAATAAGTTGTTTGCTTTAGCTACTTGAACATTGTACAGAAAATGGGAGAACAGGCAAATACTGAGCATTTAATACAGACTACCTGGTAATGTCGCAAAATGCATTTGTCTCACTTGATTTATAGTAAGGTGTTGGACACACCTTACTATGGATGTAGTTAGCTTAGCATCAGCCCAGAAGAGCAGTTTTAAACAAATAAACCAGAGACCACGGTCGCATAATAAACGGAATGTGAAAGATCACATTGCACTATTGCATTTGCAAACATATACAGACAGCTATTATACAGATACTGCTGTTACTGAGCCCATTGCCTATTAGGGGGGTCAGCCATTCCACTCTGGATAATCCCAGTGATTATATCTATATCATAGCTCAATACATCATTTACATCATGGATTCTGTCATAGATTAACATAACGGATACAGGAGTGTACATGGATATATGGAGCTTGAGAAAAATTACTGTTGACCCATTGATGTGTTTGGGTTTACAAATAAACACCACTGGTGTAATTAAATATATACATTTATTTTGTTGAGTTGTTTGCTTTCTCATTTTGTGCTCAGTAGCAATGTGCCTAGACTGAATGGAGCTACAGTACCATTCATGTTACTGTAGTTGTTGCTTGTGTGCTGCTCCTGCTTGGTCCAGTCAAAATGTCTGCTACAAAAAAAAAAAATGTTTTTGTTGCTTAACACTTATTTTTTCCAGTGAGTCCATTTTATTGCATCTATCTTTCATTTCACTGAAGCGGATCATTATCTCCTCAAATCATATTTGTTGATTTTGACAAACCAGAGTGTTGCTGGGTAGATTGGAGCTACCAAAACTCCTGCTCTGCCAATGGAAATAAACCTAATGACCTTGGTTGCCTTGCCAACTTCTAAAGACTCTGTGTTTATGTATGCGAGTGTGAGCGCACTTGCGTGCGCACACACTAATGGCTTGTCTTGTAGTTCTTTCATTTAAGTCAGAGTTATGAAGTGTTATGGAGCCCTTTTAGGTTTTAACCTCCCTTGGCAGCAGTTAGGATCTATATTACAAAGGTTAGGAGGCTTTACACATAATAGTGTTTGCTGTCTTTTTTTTTTCTCTCTTACACACACACGTACACAAGCACACATACACATTGGCCATGGCTTTATACATGAACGGCACAAATTTAATCAAAAAGTCCTAATGGGTTGTGTGTGGGACGCTCCCCTCTGTGTGTGTGTGTGTGTGTGTGTGTGTGCGTGCGTGTGTGCAGGCCAAAGGGGCCTTAGAGGCAGCAGCAGTTGATTGGAGGGCACATGTGTGATGTGGCTGAGAGATCAAACACACTTGTGATGAATGTTAGTGTTGGGGGGGGGGGGGGGGTTGGGGAAGCAGCGCTCCTTTTCTCCACTTCTGATCAAGGTTGGGCTGTTCTCAGTCCATTACACGCACAAACATACACACACACACACAATATGAAGTGACTCACTGACAATAAGAACACTGGTCAAGCACTCCATATTTTGCCACTTATTTACATTTCTGCTGTGCACTTGTGCGTGCGTGCGTGTGTCTGTGTGTGTTTTGGTGAGCTTGTTGCCAGTAATGAGGTCAATCTCCCGTGTGGAGCTTAAACCTCTGTGTGTCTTTATCTCTGTTACATGGGCAGAGGATTAATCTCATCACTCTCAGCACCACTTTCACTCTCCAACCTCTACTCCTCTCTGCCGCCATGAACTGCACACATTAGATTATTCTTCCTCCGTTTCTGGTGACTCAAATCAATCCTAATAGTTGACCTTTTTCTCCTTATACTCCATCTAGATCAAAGATTGTGCGCCTCATGGGGAATAAAAATATTCTTCAATGAAGATATCTGCTAACAAATGTAGAAAAAAATTCTTAATACTTAAATAATTATTGATAGATAATTGATAACACATGATAATTCCTTTACCCAGGAACACTGAACAAAATAACCATGCAAAACAATTTTAAATCATTTAATAAAGTAAATAACAATAAGTGCAACAAATAAAGCTGTGAAATCATTTATTTATTTACGGCTCGAGACAGTCATTGTTCCACAATTTACAAAGTTATCAAAACATAAAAAAAAAAAAAAAAACTTGAATAAAGAGAAGTGAGAAGTCAACAACTAGAAAATGGCAATTTTAAAATGACATGAGAATTCTAAAAGCAACCCAACAGCTTTTTATGATCTCTTTTAAATAATATAAAAAGTTGTTTCTAAACCTATGTTTCTTAGTTTATTACTTATTTCTTCACTGAAAATAACAAAGACGATTCTTATGTTAAAAAATTTTTGCTAATTATTTTTCATTAAATATTATTGAGGTTTTAAAATGTAGGAATAATTCTTTGTGTTCGTTTCCTAACTTTACTGTCTTGGGTTGTTTCGGGGGATAATAAAATGAATGGTCCAGGACATAACACAGTATTAAAAAAAGGTTGTTTTTTTATTTAAAAAAATAATAAACAACACAAAAAAAGCCCAATAATAATAATCATAATAATAATATTAATAATAATAATAACAACAACAACAATAAGAAATTTCTATACTGACTACCATATTCACCATACCCTAATTGAAAACCATATTGGTTGACCTGCTGTATTAATACTAGAGCATCTGTCTTTGCAGCATGCACTATATATATAAGGTAACACTGTGAAACCAGGCAAATGTTGCTTCACTGATAAGAAATTTACAAGTTTCCTCCCTTTGTGAACTAGATACATGACACACAAACCTCTTCAAACTCTGCACTGCACACTGTAGCCTATGGTGATTTATATGCCAGTTCTGTCACCAGACAAAGTGTCTTTACTTTAAAATCCTGCAGGTTAACGAAACAACACTTTTTTTCTGAAGTTGAGCACGCACACGCACATGTGTCTGTCTCTTTTTGCAGTCTGTTTCACCATAATTGCTAACACTCCCTTGCCCTCTGTTCACTTCACACATGACGTGGCCCACCTTTTCACCCATCTGTCGGAACCATTGTGTATGAGTGTGTGCACTTTGAGCTGTCATGCAAGGATGGAGTCGTGTTGATCAGTGGGCCAAGCCAATGGCATATGGCCATGTCCTGGGGTGCTGTGGCATGCAGGAATGCGGGACATAGCAAAGTGAATGTACGGGGAGCTTGTGCACATGGCTGGCCGGATTCTGACGTGCCAACGTTGCATATGCAACTCATCAAGTGGAGTTCCAAACATGCATTTGTCATCTCCTCTGTAGTCTCCCTGTTCTTCTCCCTACCTACCAGGTGCTGCCATCAGTGCTGACGCCTCTGTCACATCAGTGTGGGAGGAGTTGAGCATGGGGTTTGCTGAAGTCATCTTGCTCTGACCCATTTCAAGCTGTCAGTACTATTTCCTCCTAGCACATACTTATTACTACATAAAAACTACTCTGTATGTTCTCCTTCAAACTATTAACATAAAATGGAAATTGGAACAAGCTCTGTGTTTTTACACAACCAGTGCATGATGTGACACAGGATGATTTTAATGATATGACTGCATGTTCCCTAGCTTCAGCGCTGGTCTCCTGCTCACTGCCAACCGTCCAGCCCCTCCTTTGTTACGCAGTTTATCATTTTCAGGCCTTGCTTCACTAAGAAAACTACAATCATCTTCATCCACGTGGGGTCAACCACACAAATCCTGTTGCTATTAGTTCAGGTCAAAGTTCATCCAAGTCGAAATGAGGATTTGCTTCGCCACAAGAAGTTCATGCTTTATTTGCCCTCTCATTTGCACTTAATTGGGGTGAATGCATATGCAATTGCAAAGGAGTGAATCTGCTTCCGGTTTACACTGACCAGTGCACAAGAGTGGTCACATGATATATATGTTCAGGTGTCGTAGTATGGATGCAGATTACCTCTGATACTGAATTCCATGTAAAGGTATTAGCTTGCTCATAAGGAGAAACTTAACTTCATTCTATTAGTGGTTGTTGTACTGACACTGTATTGGTCAGTTCAGGCCTGTGAGAACAAACTCCATGGACGCGTGCACCTTCATTCCTGCTGGTAACGTTCAGTGGGTTGAGACTATGGAAACACAAAACTCTTAGAACGAGTGCAGGGAGACTGGGTGTGATCGCTTATGGAATTAGTAGCTGTGTTCTAATGTGCATCAGCGTGGGATCATCACACCAAGCAGTTCCTTGCTTCCCTTCCATTATTTATTCATATACACTGATTGAATAACTTGATACTGTGTGTTTTCTCACAGTCTTTCCGTATCTAATGGACTGACTGCATGATCCATCTCTGCCTGTGCTGGTCTTTGCCGCCCTCCTCGTGGATCCTTTCTCTCTTCAGAAAGGGTAAAATCCCACAACTGTCCGACAAAATGCTAAATCCTAAAAGTGCAGACATTGACTTCTGTCAACAGAAACACTTTACAGTAACTATGAGACATTGTCATCAGTGATGATGCAGTGCAGCCCATCATGTTCATGCTGTTACTAATGGTTGACCTTTTGAGTATGACCATGAAGAACATTCACTATTAATCAGCTGCTTCAGTCAAATCTAAATATGGTTTTCCACTGTGGAGCAATGATTGGAGCCCATTCTTGCTAGTATGGCTTTATGTTAGGATTAGGAAGTATTGCAACCATCTATTCATATATTAGCTATATATATGTATCTTTGAGTGCCATATTAGGGCTTTAGCCACAGCCTGTTTATTTTAAAGAACCTTTTCTGTCGTTTCATCCAATTTCTAAAAAATGTCCAAGCAAGTGAATAGGAGAATACAGAAATTTTTTTTTTTTTTAGAAAATCCAATGAGTTGATGAATTTCCTACATAGACAATCTCCTGCACATGTTCATCACTGTCCCAATCCAATATTCTACCTGCTTCTGTTTTATCGGTCAAAACAAAAGACTGAAACTACATCAGGAGAAAAGTTACACTGCACTTGTAATTATTTTCTTCAGTGATGTATGGAATAAATGATCTGTAACTTTTTGCTTTAAATGTCTAAAAATGACAAGGCTAATACTTAAATGGTACAGATAATATTGTATACGGTACTACAGTTAGCATGTATGTTGTCCTTTTTATATTACTTTATTGCTGTTTTCTGCTTGCTTTGCCACAGAAGCTCTCTATGTAAAATGCAAATGCACAAGATGAAATGTCCCAATCCAATATTCTACCTGCTTCTGTTTTATCGGTCAAAACAAAAGACTGAAACTACATCAGGAGAAAAGTTACACTGCACTTGTAATTATTTTCTTCAGTGATGTATGGAATAAATGATCTGTAACTTTTTGCTTTAAATGTCTAAAAATGACAAGGCTAATACTGAAATGGTACAGATAATATTGTATACGGTACTACAGTTAGCAAATGCACAAGATGAGAATTCCCATAATCCAATGCTGCTTCTCGGTGTCATCAAACTAGGACTTTTGTAATTGTATTTACTGAAAATCCCAGAGTGGCAGAAATTGTATGCCTTTAAACTGGGATATTTTTATTTATTTATTTATTTATTTGTTATCATTGTTAAAAAGAGTTAAAGGAAGCCTAATCAGAATCTGATCTGCTTTCCTCAGATCTGTTTTGCACATTACAAGTAAGCACAGTGAGTCTATGAACTTGCTCAGTGTCCTGACAGGTATCTTCTCTCCCTCGCCCACATTTATGTGGATGAAGGAGAAAAAGGACGACGGAGAACCTTAACCCCATCCAGCAAGTGTCACACAGTGTTAACTTGTTATCATCCCTGTTGTGCTTTTGAATAAATGTTTTGTTTTGTTTTTCATTCTCTCACTGGCTGTTTACCACAGTGTTGTGCACACTCACAGATGTAAAAGGAGATGATCAGACCAGTCTGGATGGAGCTTTGTCTTAACAATATGCTATTGTTTATTTGTAAAAGTGAAACCCCATAATTCATCTGGACACCTTTTTGCTTCATTACAAACTGCAGTTTGAGTGAGTCTGACATAAAGATAAATCACAGTAGAATATTTCCCCTGAGGATTCTTTGCACATTTGACTTGCTCACAGACAGTAATTTTTTCCACCACTGTTATTTATTTTACATCTGTTTAATAAATTACTGGTGTTTTATTTTATGCCTCGGCAGCAGCAGTAATTCACTTCCTCTAACCTCATGCAGACTGTTTGTTCAGATTCTGATCCAGTGATTTTAGGTTACCAGTATTATACTGATGTCTGTGAAGGAAGAGAAAGTGAAAACAAAAGGGAGATTGCTGGCGTCTAAATTGATAAAGATTGAGAGCTATGTGCCTCTGCTGTGTGGGTTACATGTGCTGGTCTCTTATGAGCTGCACGGGGGACAGGACATGAACTGGTTCTTTACCCTTATACGAACAGCTCTGTTTTTATTTTCTTTGATTTTTCCTGTCTGTGAGCAGCAACTCAAAAAGTACAGGACACGATTGAATGAACTTTTCTGGGGATCTAGGGTATGGTCCAAAAAGACAGAATTAGATAGACTCTGAGTGAATCTTAGCAGCATTGGCCGAGGTTTGGGCTTTCCTGAGTTATTGTCATGGGATAAAACCAAGCGTCAACCCACTGTGGTGTCACCAGTTTGAGTTAACTCCCATTTTTAAACCTTGTGTTTTGTATTTTGTCTAGGTCTGTGTTTTTGTTATGTTTTTAATTATTATTAATATTATTATTATTTAACCATAAGTATCCATATGTGGACCACTTAATCACATGGTTTCCATGTCCCACTACATGCTGATGTTTATGGGCTTTTTGACTCTAAATGAAACAATAATTTCCAAAATGAGCACTATGATGTATTAAAAAAAAAGACTTGTAACTTTCCTCATTGTCTTTACCTCATGGATGCAGGGACTACATCTATTTTTAATTAGTTTATTAAACAACTAATGATTTTTCGGACCTGGTTATCGTCATGCTGCAGGTAGAACATGATCTGAACACATTGTCTCAACTCTCTCTTTGGTCAGGTTTTGAGGAATGTCTAACAAAAAGGTTTTGGTCTGGTTTACAGATATGTTATATCCTTAGTCACCAGTTCCTTCTCTCCAAGTCTTTGACATTTCATTCAAAATATTTAAGACATATGTTGTTAATTTGTAGGCTATGGAAGTACATTCTGTCAAGAAAACTACTTAGGGTGTACTGTATACAGTATAGTGAATCAGCGTTATGAGCTAAACCTGTCTACTACTTTCTGAGATTCTTCATTATTTTTATGTATATATCCATACATTAGTCGGTGATGTACACACGGTTATGTCACAGCCTATTCATAACACTGCTGCTGTGGAATGTAAGAGCCTCCTTTTTAGAACACCTCATTAGAAACAGTGAGCTGCACAGCTGTGAATCATCTGAAACAGTCAACAGACACACAGCAGTGGCGTGTGATTGCTCTGCTCAGGACTTTGTACTTTAATATCTAGTGGAGAGATCAAGACGTATACATGTACTGTATATTAGACAGGAAGGAAACATGACAGACCGATACGCTGCAGTAATAAACTAACTTCATTGCTTTATCCTTATACGCGTAAGTCCGGAATTGACGTTTACTAGTAAAACAGGACTCATTGTAAGTGGTTCACTAAAAGGGGAGGAGGAGACCGACAGACCGAAGCCTCTGTCGACTGCGCTGTTTTGTCAGTGTCCCATGAGGTGTGTTGGACATACAGTAGAAACTGTTTGTGTTATCCCTGTTCAAACAGTCTCAACATATGAACATGTGGCTGTTGAAGTGTTTGGAAGCTGTTCACAGTGCACCTGTGGAATTCCAACTGAATTAATTGTTTCGTCATGGTTTTAAAATGAGTTCAACTTTAGCTTCCTTCTATAGCTGGTGATATGTTTCCTTTAAGATTACATGGATTAAACTCACTATTTTTTTTTTTTTCAACATCTGTAGCTAATGTCTTTTCAAAGACATTTATAGTCAGAGTTTAAAGATAATTTATTGATGCTGTGTGCATGGACGCAGAACTGAGAGATCCGGGTTCCTAACCGAATGTGACGCAGATAGGTCATTTTAATAGAGATAAGTACTATTATGCTGAGACAACTCATCACTTGCTCTCAGTAAAGTGTAACACCCTCTTCACCAACAACTGTGACAGCACTGGCTCACATTAAGAAAAGCATAGCTGCACTTCTGCTGGTCAAAAAACCCACAAACACCTACTAACATGTGGCTTTTGTCTGTGATGGGAATAAATACAACCAGCATTTACTCCTGGGTCAAATGACTCTGAAATAGACACAGGCTGTGATCAGCAGTCATGTAAACATCACATCCAGGTGAATGCAGTAAATTCACCACTGCCTACTTTATTTTAACTGTTCAGCTGCACAGTTTGCACCCGTCTGCAACTTTTCCAGTGTGACATTTTGATGAGCACCATTCCAGGAGTGATATCAAAATGCTGGGTTCAAAAGAAGAAGCTAATATTTAAGATATTTTAGTCTAACCACTGTCATACTGTCCATGCTCTAGAGGGGTGGATAGTGGAAAACGTGTTTAAAGTTTCAGCAGCTGGTTGATGCACAATATGAAATGTGGAATTAAGCATGTACAATAAATTTGAAGTCAGATAGCACTAACTTTAATCAAGTTCCTCACCATGGTAGAATTGTTTGGATGGAGGCTTTGACAAATGACAATGAAACAGGTGTGTCAATTTTTGTCACTCCAATGAGTATTAATCAGAATTCTTCAGATTGATGCCAGGGATAATGACCTGATCATGTCGGGCGTGCTTGAATCTTGGATCTGCTGCGTCATCCACTTTGTTTTTTTTTTCACAATAACACCTTTTCATAAATAAATTGAACACCTGATACTGACATTTTGAGCTGATTAGAAACATTGAAAAGGTTTCATGTTTGACACAGTCTTATCTTATGTATCACTGAGTTAGTGTTGTCGTGCAGGTGAATTGGAAACTCTATTCAGCTGTGGAAGTATGGAAACATTTTATTATTAGCAAAGGATGGTGCGTGTATGTGCAAGTTTTACACATGTTGTGAGGACACGTGGATCCTTACATTTTAAAGGAAAAATGTGTTTTAAGATTGTGCTCAGGTTAAGTCAGAGTTAGACAAGTAGTAGTTAAGGTTAAACTAAGGGAAGAGCATGTACGTGTGCGTGTGTGTGTGAGGGTCCGACACAGATGTGTTCTTTGGCTCTCTACAGAAACAAAAGGAACATGTGCATGTGTATCTGTACTTGTGTCTGATGTTGTCTTTAACAGTTTCCCTCTGAAGCCTTGTCAGACATGCCATACTACACACAGAGAGAGAGGCCGAGACACAGCGCCTCAGTCTCATTGTTTCTCACACAGCAGGGCACAGGGTCGATTGCCAGTTGTGCAGCATTATCAGCCTCCCTCTGTTCACAAGAGTGAACAGAGGGAGCATGTCTGCATGTGTGTGCGCACAGACATGCTCTCAGCTGAGGGAGCTGGTTCACGGGCCGGTCAGAGCCGCCTTATTTCCTTTTAATTGACTTAAGATGGGCAAACAAGACCTCAGCAAGCACACGGTACCCATTACACTCACACACAAGGAACGCACAACGCCAAGATGCACACTAATGAAGCACACATACTGACACACACACGCAGCCACAATTGCTCCTGCGTGTGTTAGCTACTTTACAGTCCCATCACACTAAACGAGAGGGTTGTGTTTTCCCGGTCAGCACTGCTGCTTTCCATCCGCCGACGTTTCTGCCAGAACTCATTCGCTGCATGTTGGAGATCTTTTCGGTCACCACCTCACGGCATCATGTCCACATGGTTTAGTTACCTGTGTTTCACTCTCAAGTCATAGCCGTAGAAGAGATTGTCTTAATGTGTTGCAACAAGTGTAATGTGACTGTTTGTGAGCTTTCTGATACCGTAGTCACACATTTCAGAAGAGTCGTTGCATGGCTCGACAGTGTTTTCATGGCTTTTCATGACACAGGTTTTGACAATTGTGTGCTGAGGTTAGTTGAAAGATAAAAACACTGAAGAAGGATGGATGCTACTTTTCATTTTGTGAAAATGATACATTTTTAAACCCGTCTTTTTAGGCGGCAGCAGAGTGTTTAACTCCATGACTTGACTTTTGACCAGCACAGGTCGCAGGAGGGAGGGTTTACGTCTGCAAAAGTAAACCCAGCTGTAGTTGTCAAAGCATCCTGGGAACCTCAAAATATTATTTTACCCAATTACTCAGATAAGACGTTAAGTCTTTTTTACACTGTCCCCAAGCTGCTGTGGTTAAAACTAAAGCCAACACATTCAACTTTAGTTTGGCCTCTTTTCTAAATCAAATTTTTGCAAATAACAAAAGATAAATGTTCACAGACTCTCATCAGTGCTGTGTTTGAAAACTGATGCATTTCAAATCCTAGTGTCTTGTTTTCTTTCTTTCTTTTTTTTTTTGTTCAATTTTCCATGCACTAAGAAATACTCACTCCAACTGACATTGGCAACTTTTAGCTTAAAACTATCATTATGATACTAAAAGTGACTGCAAAATGACACCAGTTGCATTATGTTGATCCTGCTGAAACCTTGCCTTCACTATATTATTCTCTTTGCCGCTGGGACAAGTTTATACAAAAACAATTAAGGTAAAGGTGTTCTATGACCAAAACAATCAAGAGAATAGCTTTTACTCAGTATATAATCATGTTTTCCACCTCTAGGGTATTTATTATATCACAGCCCAACACCAGGGCTGAGGAAAAGTACCTGTGTCTTCCCTGGCATCTTGCTACTTCTGTGTTTTTCCAACAGTGACCAAACAATGATACATCTGGAACCACTACGGACATGAAAGTTGTGTCTTGCCCCTTTAATTAACTTTGAGGATAAATTTCAGACATGATGGTGACAATAACGTGCCAGAATATTTACAGGTCATTGAGCAAAGAAAGAAAATTAAAGATGAAGTAGACACATTTTGGCTTAAACTGGTCATTATGGTGTTATAAATGACTGTGCAGTGTAATGATGATAGAAAAACAACATCGTATGCATTTATAGTTGTCCCTTATAGGTGTTGCTTTCACTATGGTATTGTTTTAGCCACAGGGGTGTACTTTTTAGATTTGATTGGTAGGCTGTTGCGTTTTATACTGCTTTTTCACTAGAAAATGCCTTTACTTTGCACACAAACTCTTAAAAACACCTGGAACCTCAGCACCACAAAAGTTGTTTGTTAACTAAATGTACCTCTTTTTTAAACAACCACAGCAACAGCTGCCCCCAAATGATTTATCCATGGTCAATACCAATGTTTATCAACTGCCAGACAAGTTTAGATAAATGTATTATTAAATGTGTCCTTCTTAATAAAATGTATTGTCAGGAGAGAACATATTCTACATTTTAAAGGCTGTCAACCATAAGAATGGCTGTGAGCAAGGGAAACCTTAAGCCATCCATTTGGTTCTGACTGAGACACACTCCCTGATGTGGGTCAAGTTCTTAAAATTATGTAGTTCTCATAATGCATCTCAAAGGCTTTTGTTGTTGTATTAGGAAGCTGTTTACAAACCTACTGCTACAGCCTCACTGTGCTTTAATTAACTGCACGTCTCACTCCATCATTTGACCTCACAGGTATGCATGCTGATGAAAAGCAAGTGTAATGTGCAAACAAAAGGACACACACACACAAACTCTATACCACAAGGAGAGATATAACACCCTACATTTTTTGTTTTATTTTCATTTCCTGTTTGTCTCTTGCAGGTTATTCCTAAAAAACAGAAGTTCCTCGTCCTGACAAATTACCATTCCCATTTACTTTTGCTCATTTTTGTTTTGATTTTTATAGTTTATTTCGTTACAAACAAACTAATAATTTCCATTGCCCCTTCATCCAACCATTCACCCCTCCCTCCCTCCCTCTTCCCTTCACTACCCAGCCATTGTTTTATCATTGGTGTGAGAGAGAGAGAAGAGGACAGGCGAGAGGAGAAGGAGGAGGAGGAGGAGGAGGAGGAAGACAGGAAGATGGCCAGCTTTCTACTTGTCTGTCTTTCTGTTTGTCTGTCTGTTGATTTATGTCAAGGTTTGGCAGAAAAACAAGCCAACCTAAGTCATTTTTTTTTCAGTATTATGAAAAAAGTAAAAGTTCATTTCAATGCAAAGACTAAATTGCTCAACTTCTGCTAATTAATGTAAATCTATGATCAAAACACAACCGTAAATGCATTTTCTAGGAAATATAATTTCAGAGACAATTAAAAAGTTAAAGGAGTCGCCAGGTGGTGATTGTGGGAACAAAAGTGCATGACCGTCACAGCAGAGACTGAAGTCTGTCATTTAGTTGACAAACACTCTGGTTGGAGGTTTTAAGGCAAAATCCGAATGAAGAAAGAAGTTTAGAATACGTTAGAGTAGAATTAAAAGTGGAATTAAAGTGGACCAGTGCTGTTGCCCTTTTATGTCGTGCAGGAAAACTACTGGCAGCGTTGCATTGTGCTTAAAAACGTCGAAAATAGTAAAAATAACAAAAATCTTGTTCTTTGAAAGGACAGGAATGGTATGCTAATACTGTAGAACTGAGACTCCCTTGCTTTTTCATGAAAGCACCGAGGGACCCGGATTGATTCTGGGACAGTCCACGATGTTAGAGCTTTGACGCTGTGGGTACAATGGTGCAAAAGTGTGTTTTTAGCCATGCTGCTCCAAGATACCAAGCAGAAACCATTCCAAAATCAGTCTCCCGCAAAGAAGAAAAAGATCAAGAACAAGAAAAAGAAATTGTCTCCTTGTTATTGTACATTTTTAATGGTAAGGCCTCGTGTGGTGTGTTCTTTCTCCCTGTGTAATAGATAAGACTGTGGCCATATCTTTTTTTTTTTTTTTTTTTTGATATCCTAGATTTCATTTTTTGCCTTACATCTAAAACAGATCATGAATAAAGGATCCATAACAACACTGAACACAAGGTGATTAGAGACCTTTCCCTCCATCATAGAACTCACCACTGCTATATTTTAAACTTAACAGACACTAGTGCATAAAATGGCGTGTGGGAATATTCAGGGAATATTCAACCTACTGACGTTCGTTTCACGTGCCTGATTCACCGTGTAAAAGAGTTTCCTTCATAGAGTTGTTTCTCCTTCTTTCCTTTTTTTCATATAGCATAAATTGTTCGTGGCCTGAAGATGGTTATTGATGCATCATTAAAACGTAATGAAGAATATGATGCTGTGTCAGGTTTTGTTACATGAGTTTATTAAAGGTTCGGTGTGAAACATTAAAGGTAGTTAAATGGCCAAAACAAAAAAACAAAAATGCTGCTCCAAGTATTTTTGTATGTGTAAAATCACTTTTAAATTTGTTTTTTTCTTGCCTTAGAATAGGCCTTTACCTAAGTTGCTTTATGGAGAGTTTTGAGCAGACTATTGTAACCACTAGACTGGTCACAATTATACAATTATGTAAGAATCACTTACACGTAATGTTAATACTGTATATTGTAACAAACAAAGGACTTCTCCGCTCACCCCTGCCTTCGCCAGTGCCAGGGAACTGCTTTGGCCTTTGCATACCAGAAAGAATTTGGGTATTTATTAACACATATTCACTTTTTACCGATAAACCTTTTGTAATGTTTTGCACTGGACCTTTAATTTGATTCAACTGAATCTTGTACTGTGAAATATTCCCGAAAAATAAATAAATAGTTAAATGTTATTATACAAATAAGGCATAAGTCATCTTAGGCCTTTGTTTGCACTGAGTGGCTCAGCTGTCCCTTCTATTCCAGTGCACTTTTTGTACGGAGCGTCGCACACAAGCACATACTGGGCACACACTAAGCAGCGTTTGCCCTGAAGGCAGTGAAGCCATCACTTTATTACACGTCCAGCTCAGGAGGAGAGGGAAACGAGGGTCATACTATAAGAGAAGGAAGTGCACAAGTGTGCTTTGTGTGCACAGAGGTCCAGGCTGCATGCCATTTGTGTAGAAGCCTCCTCTAGTGTTTCCTTATTGCTCTCTACAGTCTTTTACAATAGTTTATAGTCATATATATCAAGTGCACAAAAAAGTACGAGTTTTAGACAGTTGCTCCTGTTGGAGAGTGCCTTTATTAAGTGATTGATTTAAATGATTTAATCATCCATGTTTTTCATTGTCTGCCCTCCTACTTTTATTGTGACATCTTTCATATTACACACTAAGGGGCCGTCCGCTTGTAGTGTGGCAGAAACAGGAGGTGGTTTTGCCCAAGGAGTTTGGAGACTGGGATCCTGGCATACTTTCTGCAATGACTGTGGAGTTGCTTCAGCTTCAGCCTCACAAAATTTTATTAACACTTGAAACAAAGAGTAGAAAAACGAGTGTCATATTGATGACTGGAGGTTGGAAGCTTATTTCAGGGTGGATAAAAACCAGTTTGATCTACTTTTTTGGCCCAAGTACTAAACAGTAACACTGTAAGTGTACACTGCATAGGAAGAAGTCTATTTTTTTTTTCTTTTCATCCTAATGTGCTCATCTGCATCTGTTGTGTGTCTCCATTTAAAACAATAAATTTGAGCATGCTGCATGTGAACGGCCCTTCAGTGGAGCGATACACATTTATGTGTGCTTGCATGCCGCCATGAAGTTGACTGTAACCTCCAGACCTTGCTCTCAGTTAAACACTTTCATTACCCTTATCATCCATAACTAATGAATTCAGTGATGCCACACAACTAGTCTCAGGAGGCATTGTTTGTGAGAATGTGCCGTATGAAACAAGATCATTTTGACTGACATGGTCAGTTTATATTTCAACCAGTAAGACACAAGAACAACCACACTGTTTGACATATTTAAAAAAAAAAGGCACATATAGACGTGTCCCAACTCTCAACATCATTTAACGTTAATTATGACTTATACATGCACTTTTGTTTCGAAAGCTGATGTTTTATACATGTAGTGTGATGTTTTTGTTCTTTTCTCAACTTTGAAGCTGTACTAATTAATATTTAATATTCTCAAACAGTGCATCAGGGGTGACAGATGTTTATGCACTTTCCCTCCAGAAACCTTTAACATCATCGCGGAGTGTCATAATTTCAGTTTTACTTCCTGTAACTTTACAGCTGCTGATTTACATTTACTGATGAATTGAATATTCTGGTGTGAGAACACGGAAAATAAATGTTCATTAAGTTATTCAAGAAGTAACAGCGATGTCAGATGCATGGTATATTGGAGTTACATATTAACTCGGTCGGTAACATTAATTAATCATTTTATCATTCATGAGCACATGATTCATGTCCTTAATGAGATGTCATTACAAAGATTTAACACCCTCAGTATTTTAAACCTTCAAAGTATATAAAATGACAAACATGAAGTCTTTACAAAAAAAAAAAGAGACTGGAGAGATGACGTGTGAATTAACCAGTGATACTATATTTTATATACTATATTTTAGCTTTGAATTGAGAACGTACATTTAACTTTTTCAGAAGCTGTGTAACCATTATTATATCGTAATCAAACCTAAATCAAATCCACCTGTTGGACCCATCACCCTTGATGCTGCCCTACATTAAATGCTACATGGTCACTAACGTCAGCTTTCCTCTCCTCTCTAATGTGATGTGATGGCTGCAGTCGCTTCTCTTCAACAAGGTGTCAGATGTCAGTGATAATGATGCTCCCAGCTAGTCTAATAAAAGCTGCACTTTTAGTAACGCAGCACATGACTCATAATTCAGGAGTTTCTCCATCCGTGTGTAGTGATACCACAGAGGATGATTCCTCCCATTGTTCCAGCTGCTTGTCGGACAAAAAAGGAGCATTAACTTTATCCAAGAGCAATCATCTTTACTACTTGTCCATGTTGGCCGCATGTTTCCAGCTGTAATGAGACTTGAGTCCAGATTTTTTATTTTTTTTTAGATTGTTCTTATTAAATTTTTTGTCTCTTTTGAAACTATTTTTCTATCATCAACCGGTTGTTATAAAGTTGATCACGGATGACGCATACGTACAAGCTACATTTTTTATGTGTTTTATTCTCACAATGACTAAATGGAAACCTGTATTCTCTTGATTTACCATGGGGGGGGGACTCCACAGGGGTACAAAAAGGAAGAAGAAATGGTCTCAGGTGTCATTTTGTAAATCATTATCCTATTTAAAGTCAAATAGACCATAAATTATTTGGAAGCAGCTAAAGTGTGATTGACAAAGAGAAGCCTTTTTAACCAACTCCACCCTCTTAATCGATATGTTTTTATCTGGTTTCCAAAAATATAATCACTTCAAATAAGTGATATAATGGTTGGTTGCCACTTGACCATAACCTGCCAGGTATGGAGTCAGAAACAGAAGAGAACACTAAGAAGAGTGTCTTAGATAACTTGTATGTGTCTTCTCTTTCTTTTATTATTGTTATTAAAATGTCTTGAATTTATTTTCTGAATTTCTTAGTGTCTGCCTTGTGGCTCAGCTTCTCATTCGTGTTTTAGGCTCAGTGTTTAGTATGAGAGGCTACATCCACAATACCATGGTTTTTTCTTAAAATAATACTTTAAAACACAGTTAGTCTGTGTTCAGTAAAGGCTGCATGCCATCATGGCTGAAAACTACAGTATATTTGCTTGCTTTTTTTTTTGTACCAGACAGTACTGTAAGTAACAACCGTGAAAAGTAAGAGCATCTCTTTTGTAGACTGACATTGATGTGAAACTAAAAGTGTTTGCCAATCAGAAAATAAATGTGGGAAACTGTATAATTTTCAAATTATACATAGATACATAGATAAAATGTAACCCCAGAGTTTTCAGACTACAACAAAACAGTAGTGTTTCCAAACTTCTCTAGTTAAGAGGCTCCAAAGCAGGTGTAACTAGCAGATTTGATGCCTTTTAAAACAAAACCAAAGTAGTGTGGATGTGGAAATAGATTTATACATTTCCATTACAGTTTGTCAGAGCTGTCTCTTCTGTTTCCCTTTGTTGTATTAACTGTATATGACAAACAAAATGATTATTATATGTTAGTTGTCTAATTTAATGGTTCTCAACAACCAGTTAAAGTTGGTAAAGCTGTAGTTGTTGTTTTTGTTTGTGCATGTACACAACCTCAGTTGTAAATAAGCTGTTTGCCATTTAAAATGTTTCCAGTGAAAGTCTCCATCATACATTAAACAGTCTACTGTCTGTTTTACCTTAAGCTGGGAGCTTTGAAGTGTGTGCCTGCACTTTTCAGACACTCAACACTCTTCCACCTTTTCTCAATTTCAGCTCATCCGAGCATCACGGCAAACGTGTGTGTGTGTGTGTGTGTGTGTGTGTGTGTGTGTGTGGACAAAGGACAACCTCACATTGTGGCACAGTGTTTGTGTGTGAGAGAGAGAGCACCAACAATGGTGTTTGTGTGCTTGTGTGTTCTGTATTATTTATGCTTTTGGATGAAGGAATGTTTGAAGCTGGTCTTTAGGGTCTTTGTTTAAACTAAATAAATAACTGCTTGCGGGAATGCACACACACATACTTAAGTTTTCCACTCATTTATTATGATATAGTTTGAATTTTTTTTATAAAATCTTCACCTAGTACAAAGTCTCACTTTATTTACTGTATTCCAGCATTTTCAGAATTTTCAAACATTTATTTTGATTCACTGTCTACTATGGTTTATGTATAATGCACTTTTTTTTAAAAAAAAAGGACAATTGCTTTTATTTACAATGTATTAACATCACAGGTAGCGGCCACTTGCTTGTGATGTAGCGTTTGGTGACAACTATCATGTCCATGAGTATTATTTTACATTTTTCATCTGCTTCTCATTTGTAGTTCAGAGGTACAAGGAGGCAAGTTCCTGTGTGTAACTCAGGAAACATCTTTACAGCACAGAAAGTTAAAATACTGACTGATATTTTATGACCTAACACCCAGTGACAACACTGTCTCCCCAAAATTATGTTTTTTTCCTGCTGATCTGTGCTCTTATTTTCTGCCAGATTACATTTCTTTGCAATATACCACCAATGGTGACTTAGCTCACAAGTATTCCAGGTACCAGGAGTTGGAGGACGTGGTAGAGGAGTGTAAAAAAGTGAAATCTCTGCCGAGCTGACCAGTCCGATAACGTCTCTCCGAAGATTTGTTGTGGATTGTTGCAGTGTTATGAGGACATTCTGGTGTGTTTTTTATTGAGCAAATATTACAACACCATGATGGAAAAGCATAATCATTTCCAAACACTGACCAGGTGCGTCTTCTATCTAAACCTACTCACATTTATAACCAGGAAAATCATAGGCCATGTTTCCCCATTTACACTAAAAGACCATAAATGGTCAAATGTGTACAGTATATAGCACTTTTCTAGACCATGCAAAGCACTACACTTTTTGCCATTCACTCATACATTCATATAGCACATATATGTACAGAGCATTTTTATGTCACACATCATTCACATCCATTCACACACCGCCGACTCAGCCGTCAGGAGCAACGTGGGGTTAAGTGTCGGAGGCAGGAATCAAAACCACAACTTTGTAACTGAATGATGACTCACTCTACCACTGGGCCGCCATCACCCTGCCTGCAGTTAAACACTATCATGTTGATATGCTCATCTGTAGTCATGTAATTTCAGTTGAGAAGATATGTTCCTTACAAAACATAATAAGCTGGATATGAACAGGATTGTTTTTATTTGGACACATTGGACGCATTGTAGAATCTGACACAAGTGTCAGATTCTACAATGCATCCTCAGTACAGCAGACTTGATTCAGGAGGCCTCAAAACCTAAACCCTGTGGACACCCTGTGTCCCCGAGTTCACATTTCACAGTGTACAAGTTGGCACAGCTCTCCTCTCCCAATTTGAACCATTACTCTCCACTTTGTAATCAGCACCAACAATTATAACCTTGCAATGTGCCTCTGATTACTGTCCGGGTGTATTTTGGACTGTTCTGGGAATCCCATGGAAAAAAAAAAAAACTGATACTGGTCCCAGCAGAACTGGAGGTTACACACATTTACAGTAACCCGGCCTGTGTGTGTTTGTGTGGGTTGCTGTTCGTTTGAAGTGCTCATTCCCCCTAAATTACAGTGCTGCCATAATGAAGTATTACCATGCGATTCCAAGGCAGACCAGTACAAAGGGTGGGGAAGTGTGTGAGGCTGTGTGAGTGCTGGACGCTAGAGGTGAAAGTTCATATGAAATGCCCAAGCATGAAGTTCTGCCCGGCCAAAGTGTGTATGCATCCACATGTGAGGGTGCCCTTGTGTGTGTCATGATGCGAGTAGAGAAAACAGCGTTTGTTCATGGTGCAGCCCTGCTGTGCCAAAGCGAGTGTTAGTGTGTAACAGTGCGTATGACTCTGACTTGCAGTTGCGTGAGTGTCCTCCCAGTTGTGTTTCTAAATGTGTGGATCCACTAGCCAGCTGTGACAAAGCACAGTTTGAGCTCACACACACACACACACACTTGGCGGTGCGGGCCGTGTCTTTGGCTGCAGGCTGTGCTGGCCTCACCTACAGCCTCCCCGGTCGGCTGAATGATGCATGAGGCCCAGCCGCCTCATGCATTTTGCATTAGCACAAACATGCCATCAGATGATATACATACTGCACTGGCACCTGTACCCACCTCCTCTAACAAGCTTCTAATCCATTTTTCTTTTTTTCTGTTTGTTGCCAATGATGGATATTGTTCTTTGTTATTTCTCCATTCTCTTCTCTACCTCTGAGGTTCGCTGGGGTTTGTTAGATTATTTATTTACTGATGCTGATGTAGTAAACATCCCATTTAAGACAAAACATCTACTCAATGCTTTGCCCACCCCTGTATAAACACTCCCTTAGTCAGGTCTGATAGTATTGCTTGACAGAGCCCATTTTCAGTTTAAGTTTTCTTGATAATAGTGAATAAAATTATTTTTTACTTTATGATGCGCTTATAGGACCAAATATCCAATGAATGTGTTATTCAGTTGCACTTGGACAGTGGTGACAGACAGCTGTTGGAGCTACTTGAGCTTTCTTGCCTGCAGCTCCATGCTCATGGCAAACAAGGTGTTGATAGTAGCCATGCTGTCACTGTGGCTGCTATCAGCTACCATCTCTTGCTCCCAGACAGTGACCTATCTAGCTTCTGCGTTATAGCCATCATGCTAATAGCAGAGGGGCCAAGCGCCCCTTAGCAAGTCTCCCCTGCAATGTGAAGTCTCCTAAATGAAAACCATTCCCCCTCTGCCTTGCTTCCCGAGCTCTGCTCCACTCTGCTCAGGGACGGGAGCTGTGGGGTCAGCAGCTGGTGGAGAATATGGCAATTGTTTATGAAAAAATGCTTTCTCAAGCCCACCAAAAACACACATTTGGGGGGGGGGAGACCCCATGCCCCTGAACAGCCAACAGCTGGGAAGGGTTGGGAGTAGCCTGGAGGCTGGCAAGTCATCCCCTCCCCGGTCCAGATGGGGGAGGTTAGGCTGAGGCTATGGCTGCAGCCCACCCTTCCCCTCCCCACTCACCCCTCCACTTCCCAAACTTCCCATTCCCATTAAGGGGAGGCTGAAGATTGCGGAGGAAGGGAAAGGAGGAAGAAAAGCAAAAGAGCATGACTGCTCTGTTTTTCACCCCCAACCCTCCCTCCGTCTTCAGCCTAATCAAATAAAGCAGGAAGCTTCCGAGACGGAAGAGGAGTGTTTATTGATATTTGCGTGAGCTCCTTCACCCCCTGTCCTGTCCCTGCTGCTTATTTTCTGTCCAGCACTTAAGAAAAAATCTGATATTGTCAGTGCTTTTGGCTCACATTCATCTGTAACTGAATGTTTGAACACTACAAAAAGGAAAAGGGTTTAGGTTTCTTTCAGCTTCTTACAATATACCATTATCTTAAATTGAGCCTCTGGGAAATTACACACCAGCTTGACATCTGTTGCAAAATGCATATGACCAGTCCATTTATTGTAATAAGAGGGTGTCGTATGAAATGAAATGGCCTTAAATAAGAATTGATGACCCTCTCTATCTATATCATTGGTCGGTCATGGAGGCTTGCATGCTGCTCATGCTGGAGCCAAGAACAGCCTGTTGAGGGTATTGTGTTACTGCTGCTTACCTTTTAGTGCTTAAAAAGTTGAAATATCATCTTTAAGTAGCTTACAGATTCAACGCAAAAATGCCCTTTAAGTGGAAACCTGCCAAGGTCAAGATGGAGCTCCTAATGCAGATCTTTTGGGAGACACTTTAAGAGAAAGTCACCCGTCATCTGGTGCCACATCACACAACACAGTCCTCTGTATTTAATAGCAGCAGAAGTACTCATTTGAAATTGAAAATGATTAGCCCCATACTTAGCTGTTTGTCTTCCATGTCGTAACTGTTTGACCAATGTTGGAATAATAAACATTGTGGTAACGCGTTGAACCCGAGCCAAACCCCCAACACTTCCGTTGAGCAGAGACTCCGGCAAGTTTCAATCTTTAACAAGGCCACGTAAAACCCAAGAATAACCACGGGGTAGTTTTACAGATGTAAAAATCATCTGCACAACCAGTGGAAAGGAAACTGTTTTCATTTTAAAATCTTCATCATTTTTTTCACACTCTTTATTGTTGTGCCTCATGGTGTTGAAGCAGATTGTAGGGTAAGACTCCCAATTTTTTATTTTTTTTTTCCAACGCCAGCTTCCAGTAGCTATCTTTTCAACCCTCGTAAAACTAGTTTGGCAGTCCTTAGGCGATCTGATGATTGAATGGCACGGTGGTGAGAAGTTGCCTTGAGTAACAAAGGGAAACTTTTTCTTGAACTGCCACTGTGAGAGCCTGTCTTGTTATTTTCAATGGTCCTTTTGTTAGAGGTCATTGAGAGGCGACCGCTTCATTTCCCCTCAAGCCATCCATGTGTGTGTGTGTGTGTTTGCACGTGCTGCTGCTCACTGACATATCACTCGTCATGCCTTTGTGTGTATGTGGATGTGTGAGTGTTTTTTTGCAAGAGGGCAGTAATCCCAGCTTATACCTGCAACCCTGTGGGCTTGCTGACTTCTCCTTAAAGGTCAGAACTCATGACCTCTGGGGTCCTGAGCAGATCAGTGTTGGGGGTGCTGTTGTCCTACTCCTGCAACCATCCCGAAGTACAAAAGCCAATCTCCAGTCTCCTCACCTCCAGCTGTGTGTCACTACAATGTATACATACACTTACTGTGGGAATATTGACATAGGAAAAATATATGGACATTATACACTACCGGTCAAAAGTTTGGGTACACTTTGTACCCAAACTTTTGACCGGTAGTGTATAAAAGTTTTGGGTACACTTTGCATAATTTTTCAAGAATAAAATATCCTGCACACTGTTCTTGCTCAGCATCACGATTTATCAATGAACAGTTGATGTTTAAAAAGACTCTCAACAAAGGTCATTATTTAACCTCTATTAAACCTGTATTGCTGAGCAACAGCAGTCTTCCTACACACCTGCAACTAAGTCATTTGGATGTGCGAATACATGTGTTAAACGACTTTCCTTTTTAAATACACTGTCCTGTGTACTTGTGTACTTAAGGTAGGATCTCACACACAGACTCCTCTCTGTAAAGCGTTTTTAAGATTCTCGTATCACAGCAGTTCACTCAGAGTGGGTTCAGATTTCTGGCTGCGATTCCAAAAAGAAAAGATGGTTATCGGAGTTAATCAATACTGATACTGATTTTGATGCTGCTTATCAATATTTATACATTTCTATAATTTAATGTTGAAGACACCTGAGGTGAGGTGTAAGGAAGAGTGTACTTCTTAATTTACCACCAGGGGGCAAGCTCTTCTGATTAAACCAATGGTCTCCAGTGTAGTTAATGACTGAACATGTGTTACAATAAACTTGGCAGCAACCTTGTGGCATCAACTGCTTTGTTTTTTAAGTTATTTCCCCAAGTTAGAATGAACGTAACATATTATTTATATTGAGAACAGATGCGAATAT
This sequence comes from Brachirus orientalis, assembly GCA_016785285.1. Classification (NCBI taxonomy): domain Eukaryota; kingdom Metazoa; phylum Chordata; class Actinopteri; order Pleuronectiformes; family Soleidae; genus Brachirus; species Brachirus orientalis. The sequence continues at coordinate 1,543,540 of JAFBJR010000838.1, read as the reverse complement.
CAAACCAATCTGAATGTGTGCTGACATCACATTCAAAATATCAAAATGAATGATGCAAATTTGTACAGCTGTGATTGTCTACAATCACAGGAAGAAACGGGGCCTTCCTTGACTCTTAAAACAGGCTGACAGACATCATAGAGTACACACTGTTTCAGCCTCTAAATGTTTCTTGTGAAATCAAGAGTTACCGTTTCAAAGGGTGTGACGAGGGTCATTCACCAATCTTTTCTTTTATATGCTGGTTGAAGTATTGCTGAAGTATGCTGGTGAAATATTGTTGAATTGAAATGATGTGAAGCAAAGCCTCAAACCTAAATTCCTTGTAAAAGTGAATTGACGTATAAGGGGAGGAGGAATGAAGTGCTTTCAGTGAGATAAAATGTTGGAAGGGCATGACAAGAATCATACATGGAGGGAAGGAAATGATACAGGAAAGAGGGAAAGTGGAAGGGAATGAAAGAAAAATCTGATGACAGAAGGGAACTTGTGTCTGGAGGGAAGAATGGATGAAATAGACTGAGTGATAGAGCAGGAAATACAGGGATAAATATAAAAAAAAATTAATAAAGATGACAGAGGAATAAGGGATTAAAACAGTATTAATAAGGCAACATTAAAAATAATTAACCAAAAATAAAGGAGAAAAACATGCTGAAAGTATGAAAAACTCATTCAGTCATTGTACAGTTTATATGTAAATATAACATTCTGTAAATATGATGATGCTTTTGTGTGTGTGAAAATGCATGTGCACACACACACAGGTAAAAACATTTGTAGGATGTAATTGTGAGGTAATGGAGGTTGATCGGTGAGGGGTGACAGGTGAAAGGTCATGGGCATGGCCTCAGTCCAAATCATGTGTGTGTGTGTGAGAGAGAGAGATAGAGAGAGAGAGGGAGAGCAAGTGAGTGAGAAAGAGAGAGAGAAAGAATAGCAAAGTCAATCAGGCCTTTGTTAAAAACATAAGGGTCACTAATGTGTTTCAGGAATAAAAGGTTGCATTTCCAGCTGCAAATGCACACACACACACACACACACACACACACACACACACACACACACACACACACACACACACCCCTCATGTTTTTCTCCAAACCCTCATGTTTTTCTCCAAACACAGGAAAAAAAAATGGTTTTGCAATTTGGGCATCACTTCATATTAACTTGAATCAGTCTCTCCCAAACCCCAGCTGTGTGTCACTCCCACCACACACACGTGTGCGCACACACAGACACACAGGTGTAATTCAAGCCCTCCAGGTCTCACACACACACACACACACACACACACACACACACACACACACACACACCCCTCATGTTTTTCTCCAAACCCTCATGTTTTTCTCCAAACACAGGAAAAAAAAATGGTTTTGCAATTTGGGCATCACTTCATATTAACTTGAATCAGTCTCTCCCAAACCCCAGCTGTGTGTCACTCCCACCACACACACGTGTGCGCACACACAGACACACAGGTGTAATTCAAGCCCTCCAGGTCTCCCCTGAAGCCTGCTCTCCTCCGATCCTGTCACCCATTAACATGTGTAAGAGTGACAAGGTCTCACCTTTAATGAGAAAAGCCAGGCCGCCCTGCGAGTCCATTAGCCCTCAGCCATGTTGAATTAGACACAGCACAGGCCAACACTTTCTTCTGCTGCCATCCAACACTCAGCACTCTGGCTGGTGCCGTCCTGGTAAACCCAGCAGCCAGTTAGGAAGTGGACTTAACGTCATTTTTGTTCCCATAATGTCAAAATTCTGTTGTAATATATTCTGTTTTATGTGAAATAGTAATCAATATTTGAGAGTCTTGTTAGCAGCTTATTGTGATGTGTTTTAAAATCAGCCATCAGTGACATCATTTATTGAAAATCTGTGTTAATATAGTGTATTCTGACAGCAATCACTGATCTAAACTGTCTGCCCAACATGGGTCTCACAGAAACAAAAGTAACTTAACTGTATGTGTGGTTGTAACTATGGCAACATAAGTCTTTTAACCTTGAGGAAGCACTTCTCCATCCAAACCACAGTCTTTTCCATAACCTGAGCAAGTAGTCTTTTCACCTGAACCTTATCGAACCAAGACTCTTACATAACGGCATGTTTATTATTGTAACCATGGCAACAAAGGTCAGGAGACAGCCAACAAACAACTTTCATGGTCATCCAGTTAAGAAGTGTAGCACTATCAGCAATGTTCCAGCTTGACAAAATTTCAAAATATTACTATTAGAGTATTATATATAAATTTAAAAAAAAAATAAAAACACCTTAATCTATAATTTGTCTATAATGTACGCTGCTGGGGAATCAGGTCATATATTATTTAACAAAGTTTTAAAATGTCACACAAGTAACATAAAGCAATTTCACAGCACTGCAAAGTTAAACCCATTAAATGAAAGTCTGCTGAGCGGGAGCACAGACTGTCTGTATTGGCAACATACAGTAGATGATCATTTGACTTTCCGAGGCTGAGGCAGCCTGTTACTCAGAATGTGAATCATGGTTTAGACCCAAAACTCAGATTAAAAGTCCAGACAGGAATCATGAGTTTTGCCAGTGGCAAAGACAGAGAGACTGCTAAATGAGACAAAATTAATGAATGTTTGTTGTCTTCTCGGAAACATCCCCCAAAAAGGAAAGTTGCAGTATTTCTTAGTTTATTAAGTGAAAATACAGTTTTTCACTCTACCCGATAAACTGCTCTAACTTTGTTAAAGAGCAGTTTGATCATGAGTGAATGTTTTCTCCTGTACTGAAAGTAAATATTAAACCAGGACATCTTCCTAGGCATTTGCAGCATCTTCTTTTTTTTGCCATACTCCATTTTGTTTTGTACAAATGGTGTTAAAGGTCACATAGGATGGTCTTTTTGAACCAAAAATCAAAATTACTGATGTCTACTTAGATAAATTAAATAATATTTATGGTCAAAAACCTCATAGTCTCTTCAGATTAAGCCAGTTTATTGCTGTTCTCTGCCAGCCTCTGAACAGACACTCTGTTTCTGAGCTAATGCCCACCCCCCAGAACACTGAGTCTCTTGTGATTGGCCAGCTACCAAGTGCATTTCCACTCGCTTGTGATTGGCCAGCTACCAGCTGACTGACTGCTCTGCGGTGCTTCTTCTTCAGGTTGAATGTTCACACCCATGACGAGGAGTAGCTGTTGGGGGAGGGTCCGTTGCACGGCAAATGTGCTAGTTACTTAACTAAACACGACTTTTCAAAACCACTTGCTCGTGCGTAACAGAGAAGCCCTTCTTTCTCGGAAGCGGCTGAAGTGTGAATTGTTACACTTTAGTGATGTTTAAATATGTTTAAAAAGGACACGGGGACACACCAGAAAACATCATAAATTTCATTTTCAAATGAATGTCCTCTTTAAATTTTTAGGATATAATCAGAGATGAGGCTGACATATTCTCCCAACACTAAGCGCTGGAGTCATAAGTGATCAGCTGACATCTACAAGATAATAATAACCGTGTTGTAGTAGCACTGGGCAGAAATTCATTAATAGTAATTATAGCAGTATGACAGAAGTTTAATATACAGCACATCAACATAATATTTGTTCACTGGACAAACACACTCTGAGATACGACATGTACAGTGTAATTGTAATGTTTTACCTCAGATCTGTGAAGTGTTTGTTTTCAATCCAGGAAAGAGTTGAAAACCACACTTAATTGATTTGACTTTAACTTTAATGGCAAAAATCAATCTGTAATCATCTGACTCTTACCACAATAGTACCTTAATATTGACTAAGTTGATTCCCATCACAATAACCTTTTTGGCCAGATCATTTAGCCCTGTGTTGTTGTTTTCCTTACATGAATGCAATAGACAATTTACTGGAAAATGCATAAGAACATTTCAAAGTAAATGTTCTCCATACCCCTCTACCTTTAAATTAAGGTTAGTCCACTACAAGATTATACTTAAAGCTGTTATTTTGACATTTTCTGTTGGAGATTTTTGTTTAATATTAATAATAATAATACCAATAATGAAACAAATAGGTTTATGACATCGATGGCACTGTTCAATACTGTTTTCAACTTTTCACTCTTATGACTCCTACAAACCCAGTGTGTGATGACTTCCACGGAGGAGATGCTTCCCCTCTGAACTTCTCACATGGTTTCATTTCAGCAGCTGTTTAGATTATTATTACAGAAATGTAATGCACATTTTTTGAATCAGAACTTTGTTTTTCTTCTTTGCTGACCAGTTAATCATCTCATGCCCCTCCGTTTTTGTCTTGTGACCCTTGGAGAAAAGCAGCAGCAGGCCAGACTAACTAACTGCATATCAGCGCTATGTGTGGTGACTTCTGCAGAGAGCTGAGGAACTGAGCCAAGCAAAGCTCACAGAACAGCTTGTTGTGCAATTCAGCTGTTTATCATACAACGGAGACTGAAACATGACTTCTCATGGCAGTAGTAGAAGCGAATCCCATTTAAATTCAAAAATCTGACATGACCTCACTTTGCTGCACTCCTCCTGGATATCTTTACCTTTGCACCCCTTCCAGGTGAACAGAGTATTCACATTATACTTGTGTTTTATACAATTATTACATTATACAAACATTCCAATATGCAGTATAGAGCTGTTTTTACCTCTAAAATATTTATCATAACCTTATAAATACACAACAAATAGGACTGGGACACTGTGATGTACATGACCCCGCACAGTCAGACTTGATCTTAAATACAAACAATTTACCTGAAAGCACTGATGGGCTTTACGTTTTAAGAAGTCAACCCTTTTAATGCCTCTGTGCAGCCTTGGCTGGAGGGTTTCAGGGTATGACAAAAGTTTAATATACAGCACATCAGCATAATATTTGGCTAAGTGTGAGATAAGGCAATAAACACATGAGTGTGTGCTCTGCAAAGTCAGTGTTCATACTGTGTCCATAGCACATACAACCACTATTTAAATGCCCCAAACTATCCCCTTTAAGTTGAATCTTTGTCTATTTCAAGAGTGAAGAACTTTGTTTTCATTTTGAGACAAAATTGCAGCTTAGAGCAAAGACAATTGGATAAGTGCCAGTTATTAGTGAGGTACTGATTTGTTAATGGCTGATGACTTGGTTAAATAGATGTTTTTAAAGTCCGGTTGCACATATTTTACCTCAGCGTTTGCTGAACAGTTTCTGTATGAGCCAAGCAAAAATTGTCCTGGTGCCCAATGGACTTTGTGTGAAGTAAACTGGCAGAGAAGAACCCAAGTGCAAAGAGTTAACATAGTTAGAACCTCAGTTTAAAGGAGTGTTCAGTTTTCTCGGTCAGTGAAACAAACAGGGTCATAATAGCAGAAGGTCATTCCAGTCAGGGGAAACAAATCCACAAAGGTTAGAAATCAGGACTCAAAAAATGAGAAACAACTCAGATTAGGCATGAGTAATGAAGAAGAAATGGTGGAGAGCCTGGAGTACATGCAAAACAATCTGGTAGTGTTAAGGTGAATGTGAGCCAGTATACAGTATATTCATAAGACCTAATGAGCTACAGGTGAGGGGAGGGGGGCATGGAACACCAGGTGAGGGGAATGAGTTGATGGCATGATCTGAAATAACAGGAGTGTTAGCGATATGGCATGGAACTAATATCAGAGAATAGAAAGTTAGGGATTTATTGTGAACTGTTACACAGTCCACGTGATAGCCTCTGTGCTGCAAGAGAGCGGGCCCACTGGACACCCGAAGCCAAGTTAGATGAGAAGTATTAACATTGTACTGTAAGTGAGTATATGTTTTACCTTCATTCAGAAGATTTTCCTTTAATTATTAAATTGCCACAGAGTAGTGCTAATCACGCAAGTGTGTGTGTGTGTGTGCGTGTGTGCGTGACTGTGAATCAGCCTGTAAACAGACACCTATGAGCAGCTGGGCACTTGGCTCCAGTACAACTCCCTCACAGAGAGGAGAGGAACTGTTGACCTCCACACACACACACACGCACACAGACCAAGTATGCATCCAACAAGCCGTACCGTATACATCGCCACACACAGACACACAAACATCCATAAACACACAGATCCATTTGACAGCACACTCTCACACAAACACATTTCCCTCCCCTCCCACAGGAGACAGACGCTGCCATGTTTACTGACTTGCCGGAAACTTTCACAGGAAGGAGCAAGAGCCCAGCACCTATCATTCCCTCTTTCACTCTCTCTCTCTCTCTCTTTCTCCCTTTGCTCTCTTCTCTTTTTTTTTGTTGTTGTTGTTTTTTAATCGAACATCTCTACATCAACACTTGGGTCAGTTTATTTGTCCAAGGCAACAGCTCAGCAACATTTATTGCTCACCGAATCTAAATCAAGAGTGGGGCGAAGGGAAGGGGACAAATTTCCGGATGAACACGCCAGTGCACACACTCGGGAGAATGTAAACCAGGCTCTGAGCATAAGTGATAACAAATAAGAGATGTGCTCTAGCTGTGAGTCGTACACTCCAAATGTTTTTGTTTTCACTCTGAAGGACACAGAGGAGTCTGGCTGGAGCTCCAGCCAGGAAAACACTCCAGAAGCTGTCCACTGTCTCTCCTTCAAGAGCCGACTTGTCCTGGTCTTCACACAACCAGAAGAGGCTTTTTCCTCCACCCCCCATCTCTCAACTTTATTTTTTATTTGTAATTTAGTGGCTCTGATGATTCACTGTGAAGAGAGCAGGAAGAACAGGATGGTTCTCTGGAGCCCAAACAACAAATAATAACTTTAGCTTTATAAATGAATGTATATGTTCTCCGGGTGAAAGAAAATTGTTGACCTTATACTGTAAAATGGTATCACAGTGGACATAATGGAAAAAATAATTAAAGTTGGTTATGGAACATTTTTGCTTAATTGGCTACTATTTGGCCAACAATGTGAACTGTTTTTTATTATTATGAAAAATTCATAGTTGAATACAAAGGGCTCTTATTAAAACAGAGAAAAAGAAGAAGATGGATATCCTCCACTTCACCTTCATTATCAGTCTATTCATGTGTGACCTTGTGTTCATTCTTGTTGTTAATGTTGGTCTTAACCACTGCAGCAGCTGTGTTTCAGCTTCTCTTCAGTCTCATTGTGATGCTTGTGCACCCTATTGTAGCTTCGTGAAGTGTCTCAGTCTGGTTCAGGCACTTCCCCATGCGTTGCATTAGACACAACTCAAGGTCGACTGATTAATCATTGTAGCTGATTTATCGGCTTTGATGGGACTTTTTACAACCTTATACACTGGCTCTGACCGTGGCCAGTGACTGCACTGCCTCTGCCTGACATGTGGAGAGACAGGTCCCTGCTCTGCAGCCTCTCAGGCCTCATACAGTTTCTGCAGCCTTTTTCTGGTATTTGGTGTGCAATGACGCCAGCATCGCCGACTCAGAGAAACAGCTCAGGGCAGACTGTCCCTCATGCACGTCACATCTGTTGTGTCTTTTGAAAACATTTCTCACTGATCCTTGTTAATGAAGTCACCGAGGAAAAGGTTCTGATTTCGTCCTGGAAGGGTTAGCACATCTCAAACCAAGCACACTGAGCATGTGATAGCTATTATATTGAAAACATTATTCGGTTAGTCATTTTCAGAGTTTCTCATTTGTATCGTGAATGCACCCATTGTACCACAGCCTTGTAATCCAATGAAAATCCACAATAATTTTCTAAACCATGGGACAATAATAATTTTTCATTTTTAACACAGCTTTTTCAAACCTCCTACTTTTATTTTGGATGCTTCCATTATTTGACTTTGCACACAGAAATCAAATTATTCCACAAAAACCAACTACCAGGGTCAAAATTATTAGCTCCCTAATGGCAATAATCAATTGTGTCTCCTTGTTGCTGGATAACAGCCTGCAGTGGTTTGTTGTAGTTTTCAACAAGTCTCTGACTCGTCTCCTGAGGAATCCCAGCCCATTCTTCTTTGGCAAATCTCTCAAGCTCCTCCAGATTTGATGGCCTTCTGTCATGGACCTTTGTCTTCAGTTCATTTTAAAGATTTTCAATTTTCAAAGTCGGGGCTTTGTGCAGGCCAGTCAGTAATGTTCACTTTGGTCTTCTGGAGGTAGTTCTTCACTGGAAGCGACGTATGTTTTGGGTCGTTGACGTGTGACAAAGTGACGACAGGTTTTCTTTCAAATCCTTCACGTATCCTTCTTTCTTCATGATTCCTTGCACCTTGATGAGATTCCCAGTTCCAGATGCACTGAAGCATCCCCACAGCATAACACTCGCACCACCATGTTTCACTGTGGGAACATTGTTCTTTCAAAACAGAAAACACCTAGATTTCCCATATTGCAACCAACTAGGATTGTTATTTATTATTAATCAGCCCCAGACCTACAGTTTATAATGCAGTTAAACATTAACAGTAGGTCTTAAGGCCAGCCACCGTTAATCCTGAAAGTGACATTAGCATAATAAAATAGGTCTGAAATGTACTTTTACAGTTAAGCATTGAGTTTCAACTCTCAGTATGGTGTGTTTTAAAATATACATTTAATACACCGTGACTCATTTGCAGTTATCTTTCACTCCGAATATTTTTCGTAATTAATTTTTCATGCCTCCTAATGCTTGTAATCCATCACATTACACAATGCGAGTAATCCTAGCCAAGTGCTAACAGATAGACAACAGCCTTTGGCGGTACTTGTTGGACAGTAAATATTTGCACCCTGGGGCTGATACAGACCCGATGCACAGTGATGAGCCTTGAACTTTTAGCTCTCCCACACTGGGCTTCATGACCAGTCAGACAGGGAGAGGTGGTGCCACACATGACTGAACACATACACAAAAATATATTCTTTGCAAACTCTTTGGAATACTCTCATTAGGAAAATAATTAGTAATTGACCCATGCCTAAACCCCGCCCCCTTACTCACGCACACAAGTCAATACATTAGTCTGATGTAGCAGTTTTCTGCTCATAAACGGCAAGACAGCAACATTTTGTTTTTCTTTGGCTGATGTGTAAGGGATGTTTCATTGTCTGTCCAAGTAAAGTTACTCAAAGTTGGCATTTATATTAAATTATTTCATGTGATCATGTAATAACTAAATAAGTTATTGTGTTTACCAACATGATGGTGATCTTTTTAAAGCTGTATTATGCTATAACCATTAATTATATGTTTACATATCTTAATTAATTAACCATTAATTATATGTTTACATATCTTAATTATATGTTTACATGTCTTACTGACCAAAAATCAACAGGGACATTGAGTTTTTTGGGAGTAAAGGGTAATAATTCAGGATAACTTTCAATTCATTTAGATTTCTTTCCTCTTTAGCTATGTTCATGACTGAATGTATTTCTGTACAATACATATACAGTACATATAATCCCAGCCTCTAAAGTTGAGACTTCAGCACTACTTGTTTATTTGTTGAGTGGCAAAGAAATGCATTTTCTTTTACCCTTCATGCTCTTACAGAGATATTTAAAGTATGAGAACATCAGTGTCTCACAGAGATTCACTCCCTGCTGCATCCCTTTTTGTGTGAACCACTGGTCTGGCAGAGTTGGCGGGGGGAGTTGCTCCAGGGCCAGGGTGAACTTCCTGTTAAGGTGTAAGGGATAAACAAAGAGATGGATGCTGGGAAAGGGTGCGGCTGTGTGAGGAGATGAGAGTCTGAGCCCAGCTTAGACATCCTCCTTTCAGAGACTCTGACATCCCTACTGGCTATCATATTCTCCGTAGCCTTAACACAAAACACGCTCACTCACACACACTTTTTTTTTCTCACTCCTCTCTGTGTCCCTTACTCCAACCCTGAGCGTTGCTTTTATGGAGAGCAGTTATCGGGCCACTTGTAAAAGCCTCTGTAGCCTCTGTCAGCACTGCAGGCCACTGCAGGCCACTGCAATGGACAGGATGACTGGGTGTGGAAGCTCAGACTGACCTGTTTTTAATAAGCAGCTCTCATGTGGGGATGGAGCAATATTATGAAGTTCCTCCATGACTGTCATTGTTTGAAAATTGGTTGTTCCAAACTCTGCAAACACCCTGGCTGTGTGAGAATCTAAAATTTCAGTTTCAGTGTGATCTCTCCCATGGTTTTAGTAAAGTAAAATTGCAACATTTTTTTTTTTTTTTTTTGGGAGGATGAAAAATGTTAAATTGTTTTTTTTACTACTTCAGGATATAGTGTTATGTGAACATTATATAACATGGCCAGATGTTCCTGACCATGCTGTTTACATTTCTCTTACATATCTATGCGTTCATCTGCTCGTTTCTCAGCGCACATTAGAAAGAAAAGAAAAGCAAAGAGGGAAGAAATTAGCAAAAATAATTCTTCTTGGGGATCTCAGCAACAGATATGACTGTATCTACAGGTGTGTTGTGTCCTATATGCACATTTGCTTGAAAGTCCTAGTATCTTATGATAGCCTAAAAGCTAAAGGTTTCAGAAGCCTGTCCTGTCTCTTGGTATATACAGAAAGCTTCATGCAGAGATTGTATCTCTGATGGTGCTATAATGACAGCAAAACTATATATCTGCCTTAAAATGGTGTGTTTTAGATAATAAATGTTTATTATTATTACTATTATTATTATTTATTTTTATTTATCAATCCTCATGTTCACTTATTGTCAACTCAAACTAATCCTGGAATTCTTCTTCTTTTTTTTTTTCCATGTGCCGTTGTCTTCATGCTCTGCTCTCGTGGTGATACAGGTGAGTTCTATGTTCCCAATAGACAATAGACCACACAGTTCTCTCTCTCTCTCATAGCCCCTCCCCGGTTTCTGTGTCAGGCCCTCAACACTCCTACCATGGGACCCTCCATTCTGTCCCGACACCCTGTCATTATTTTAATCAAATGCAATTACCACCCCTCTCTGGACAATTGAATTTTGTTGACTGCCCTTTTTTGTTACCCCTTGTCCCTGCCCTTGTCTGCCCCCCAGCCCACCACAACACACATACGCAATAATTGTCCCAGACAAGAATTAAATGTTTAAAAATCAAGCAGGCATGTGGGCTTAAGAAGATGGGGAGGGTCAGGGATTGAAAACACACATTGTACTGAGGGAGGGGGTGTTGTATCGTTGCAGGGGTGGAGAATTTGATTGAAGTGTTAACAAGACTTGTGTTTGGCTGGCCCAGCTCGAGTGTATCAGCCAGACGTTCTTTTGGTTGGGAAGTGGGCGAGGCTGGGGGTAGAAGGTTAAAAGACCGTGTGAGGCTAGTGTGGGATGAGGTGTTGAACTGACCATCTTTTGTGCAGAGTGTCAAAAGCAGATGCTGTCGCCAAACCCAGGCCTCGCACCTCCCTCTGTGTTTAAATGACTGACAAATATGATTTCAGATCATTCCAGAATAAAAAAGAAGATCGGTAAAGGGCAGAGGGTGGTGGTGACTGTGCTTGTGTGAGTGAAGGGGGGGGTTCCATTGCTGAATAGCCTCCTGTGTTGTATTGAGCAGACTGTGCCCCCCCAGGATGGGGGGGAGGAGACATGGGATAAAGACTGTAAGTGTTCTGAAGATGTGACCACCGCACCACCGCTTCTTTTGCCTTTGGGGCACTAGGAAAGACTTCACAGATCTATCATCTGCCAGACACCGACCCCAACACCACCCCAACACGCACACATACAGTACATCTCTGTTCTTCTCCCAGCAATCCTCAGGATTTCTTCTTGTAACTTTGGGTGACCTCCACCCCAGTCCAGACACCAATAACCCAGCAGATCCTTCAGCAACCCCCTCCTAGTGTGAGAGGACTTAGCTGGTGTCTCACAAACTTATGACTCGCCTTCAGGTAGACTGCAAGCATGTGTAACAAAGAAAAGGTCAAGTTAAAAGCCAAGGAGGAGTGAGAGGATGCTTACCCCACACAATGTATCTGAACAAGATGGCAATATACACAAGACACACCAACATGGTGGGGGGAATTCCTCATGCATGGCTACTAACCAAACATGAAATGTTTATGTTGTCTGTGTGTGGGAGGGTGTGTGGATATGCACACTGGAGGGAAAAACAAGGGACAGGGCCGACTGTGATCCACATGTGGTACCTCCCTCTATTTCATGTATTCTTGCATCACAGAATGACAGGGAGAGTGTTTGCCATCCCCTGACTGAAGATATGGGTATTGAACAGGACAAGACATTAACATTTCACCAGCACCTTTCCCTCTTCTCTTAACCCCCCCCCCCCCTTTCTTCGGACATGGTTTTGGGATTCCCTTGAGCTGTGGCACAGTCACAGTGTGCTCGAGGAAGTGCTACAAGCCTTCCTCGCTACAAGAGGCATAGTCACATGATGGTGGGAGATACAGAAAAGTAAGCTGAAAAGAGGGATCTCAGCAGGAGAAATTGTTTAGGCTTCATGTGGTAGAAGAGCCTCAGGCAGTCTGTTGTAACCCAGAGCACTTGCCTTTCTGACAGCCTTCAGACAGCCTCTTCTTTCTCCCTGGGACCTTTAACACACATCCTTTTTAATGGTCTGTAAAGTGACATTCCGCAGAAATTCTCGTCTCTGTGTTTTAATTTTTATCTATTTTTCTGTTTAGGTAATTTAGTTTCAGTCTTTGTTGTTGGTTTATATTGTGATGATGGATGGAAATGAGTTACGTATGAATTCAAATGGAAATCATTAGACTCAAGTTACTTTCCTCTGGACACTTTTCACTTTTCCTTTTATAGCCTAGATGGCATATAAGTGTCAGGGATGGTAATGTTGACCTTGTTCAAAGAAAGAATTTTCAGTCTGTGTGGTGATAATGTCACTGGGACTCATAAATAACAGGGTCTAGACAGTCTTTTTTGCCCCTGCTTAATTTCTTTTTGGTTTCTTAATAAAAGAGTACTAGTGGTTCTGGCCAAAAATAGGTTGTGCTCTACCCAGCCCTTACCAATAGCAGTGTTTACTTTAAGCGTGACATTAACACCCAGCGTACATATGTTAAGAGCCCTTAGTAAGTACAGTGTGTGGTCAAAGGAAGGGATTTGTTCAAATTAGGCTCTTAAAGATCATGTAACATAATTGGAAACAAATGTGGATGCCTCTTCCATGTTTTCTTGCGATGTGCCGCCAAAGCTCTGGGTTTCAAGACAGCTCATGTCTCAACTAGTGAGCAAACGAGAGATTGCAAGCTTTTTTTTTTTTCTGGAGCTTTGTTACACTCCAAGCTCACTTTATGAGACACCTAGGAGTGTTTAGAGAAGGCTTGCTCTAACAGCCTTGATAATGTAGCCTCTGAGAGTGTGTAGGAGGGCCAAGTTATGTCTCATGCGCAATGTCCATTGAGTTGTCTGGTATACATGGTAATGAATGGTGGTCAGAGAAACAGTGTCCTGTATCAAAGAGCTGAGCTAACACGCCTTTCTCACGGAGTCAGAGAAGTGGCCCTTTGTCACTACGGACGCCTGCTATCGACTCCCAGCATCTTACAAAATATGCCCCATTGTTGGTGAAGGCCAACTCCGTTTACAACTCTGAACCGACAGCATTCCTGAAGTCAGCAACACCAACCCCTCTTCCTATAACTTTCAGACTGCCAGCTGAGGAATACAATTACTTCCACCCTTGCCACTGGGTAGCTTTTTTGCATAGGTGTTTTTAATCCATTTTTTTTGTAACTGAACTGTCGCAGCTTTTTTAGAGCCACCATTCAATTTAAATTGGACAAACTTCTTCTTAGAGGCCTCCTCATACTTTTGTGCTCAGTGTCCATGGAGTGCTGTGTACACAGTGTGTTCACACTGACATTCATAGTAAAATGAAGGTCTGCATTGCTCGGGAATTCCTTACATGTGCACCTGATTACATATTCCACTTTATACCAATATATTGTCCTCCTTGGAACATGTACAGTTGGCAGGTATGGTCTACACTTTTACACATTTTTGGACTACATACAAATGCATGCATGGTGATATACCAGCACAGATGCAGACCATAGTGGACTAGTAGACGCAAAAACTAGGAACAGGCATTAAAATTCATTTTGCTCCTTCTACCATTCCTTGTTGCATTTTGATAACACAGTATATTGTGGAAGTTGGGTTTTAAATAGGCAGTTTAGGCTTAAATTATTTCCACTTTTGCTTGTGTTGGAAAATTTGTTATTTTGATGGTGTCTTGACAAGTTAGGCTTTGGATCTCTTATGTCTCTGTTACTTCTCGTGTTCTATTTTTTGTAATACCATCCAGCACCAAAACAGAGCACTGGGAGGCTGTTAATGTTCATTCCTTCTCCCTGTTTGGAACACGCAGTGCTTGAGAAGAGACTTAGCTGTTCCCTGTCTGATAATAAGCACAGTGAACCTTTGGAACCTGCTGAGGGATTCTCTGTCAAAATGGAAGCTGTGCAAATGGTGCGAGGGGAAACTGGCAATTGGTTCCTTTTTAAAAGCCCTACCACTTGCATCCCATCTACCATCCATTCCCCTTGCTGTGTTGGTAGTGCTGGAATGTTTTCATCAGAAGGGGGCTATTTACTTGGCTCCGGTCTTGAATGAGAATGTCAGCCAGTGAGAGAGAGAGAGTAAGAGCTCAGAAAAGCATTTATTTATAGGTATCTGAAAGCTCCAAGGCGCTGAAACTCTGTGATGTATTATGATGGGCCTTTGGAAAAATCAAAACAAAACCCTTCGCAACCAGATTTGGCTATTTTTATCACTAAGGTTAGCTCCCAATTGTACTCCATAAAAGCTATGTTTTCACTCCCCTGCCTCCCTTCATTGACATTACTTTGTTAGTACAAATAGTGTGTTTTCAGTGTATGCTCAATACCCACAAACATGTCCTATGAAAGTGTACATATGGAATCTTTTGTCCAGCATGACAACTGTGAAGGAAATACTAGCTTTTGGAGTGAGTTTCCCATGCTTTCAGTGCTGCTGACTCTCATCGGAAATGCACAGGTCTTGTTAGTGATCATGCTGTAGTGCAGGAGCTGGTAATTTTTAGTTCCTTGTCTGTAGCAGAATATTGTCTAAATCGGATCACTACCCTTGGTGCTAACAACTCCAATGATGAAGTCAGCACCTCTCAACATTTCACCCCTTAATGGAGTCTTCACTGCCTTAGTCCTTAACCATCCATTTCCATTAATTATTCAGGGGGAGAAAGGAAAACCGTTTGAGTGGGTAACACTGATCCAGTGTACTCAACCAATCTATGCAGTGTAAGTAATAAAATACCACACACTCAGACGACACAATAAAAGAGATGGAGACAGAGGAGATGCTTGTTAAAAATGTAAGTGGACGGAAGCTACTCGAAGACAACAAAGGGAGGAGGACGCAGTGGCTCGGGAGTCAAAAGACACAGCAACGACATCTTAGTGTCTGGGTTAATCAGCAAAACAGGCCGATAGCAGCTGGTGTTTCACTGTATCCGCCCAGTCCATTGAGAGCGCCTGTCTCAGCAGAGGCTGAGTAGAGGTGATGCTCCCACAGTCTGGCTGAGTGATGCTAATTGGGATTAGCGCCCATTGCGCTGAAGTGACACAAGACATTCCAAGGCCCAGCCATTCCAGACTTCCACTTGCCACACTGTCAAACTCTGCCGTATGTTTTTTTTTTTTTTTTCTCTCACCCCCAGGGCTCAAGATAGAGTCAGGGTGTAAACGATAAAGCCTAAGAAAAGTGGAACCATGAAAGAAAAGACTGAGAGTTTTTATTTTATTTTTGTGAAACAAAAAGTAGAGGAGAGAATGGCCCTGCTACTCAGCTGGAAAAGATCATGATGCACTTTTGAACTTTCACTCTGATTAAGGCTCAATTTCCTTTCTTCAAATGAGGTAAGGGAGGGAGGGTGTGGAAATCTTCGACATCCTGCAAAGAAGAAACCTCTTGGGCGCTGTCACCAGCTTAAGATCTTCACTGACATGAGGATTTTGAACCCTGAGTTTGATAAACCCACCCAGGTAGCCTGTGTTAAGTGCGGAGGTCAGAGAGATGATGATTTTTCTTGCTTCTGATTTTGGTAGGGGTGGAGGCTTTTCTGAGGTATTAGATCCATGAACTGGGAGTGCTGTATTGAATATTTTATCGACTGTCTGCTTGCCTGGTGCTGACCTGCCTGACATGCTAAGTTCCCGGCTCACTGGAGACGCCACGTCGCTTTGCATCAGCCCAGCCACCCGTGAGGCTCCCCTGCATTTCCTGTGAATAAACTCGCACACAGTGGGGGAGGAAGAGAGGCCAGGGCACAGGGGCACTGGGGCTGAGATGAGGAGGAAAAAACGCGCGTGCGCGCACACACACACACATTCTTTCAATGAAGACCAACTCACACAACCTTGGCTACAGTATGAACTCCCTTGGTCAGAGCTTGATGAATCCTCTGAAAGCATCCACTGAATTGAGACGACCTGAAACCTCTTTTTTAATTACGGTTTTGCTGCATCAAGACAGACCAGAGATTGCTGTGGCTCTCTGTGATCAAAACAGAATGAATAATATGATAAGTAATCCAAGTTTTCTTACCGAAATGGTAAAAAAGATACATTGGGTTGTCAGTGGCTTCAAAACGAATGCTCATATGAGCTTTTTCTGGTCTGGGGCACTGGTTGGCAGAGTTGCATACCCAGCCAATATCAGTTAAAACGGTGATTAATATCATTATCATTAATATTACTTTGATCAAATTTTAATTGGGCAACTATAACTGCTTCATCATGGTTAGATAATTGATTGTAGTCATGATATAAGCCAAACCAACTACCTCACCCTTTCTGAAGAAGTTTTGCAGCAGCTGTATCATGTGGTAATGCTACTTAACCCAGAACATGCTGTCAATTATATTTGAAATGTAAATTTTAAAAGTTAAGATAATAAAAGGGCAGTATTTTGTTACACAATTTTGGCCAAACCTTGTCCAGGACTCCCATGATACCCACAGTAGCGGGCCTGGTATTTATATACTTAATGCATCGATAACTTTGTATTATTTTTTCTTTTGCACACCATAAACAGGTTGATTGTGACACATTCTATTGTGCTCAGGGAGCTCTGCTCTGTAGATGTGAGTACTCTCTCTCACCCTTCAACACCCCCTCATCCTCATCCCCGTCCCTCTGTCTCTGGCTCATTACTGGCAGTGGGCTTCCTAATGTGATAAAACTCAGTGGCGTGGAAACGTCAGCCAACGGACTTTGGTTCCCCAACGGTCTTTACTTATTCATGCAAGCGCTGGCCTCTCCCAAAGACAGTGTAGCACTGACCCTGGAGGACAGCAGGGTCTAACAAATGACCCTGCTTTGGGGTCACTCAGCATTTTACACCAATGAGGCAACAAACTAGAACATCACTTGAGCACCGTGCATACTTCTGTTGATGATGAAAATGTGTCACTCTGCAATCATATCTTGCATTTTTTTCTCCCTCCCCAAACTTCCTTGTTTACCTTTTAGAATATCCTGATTACCAAGCCATTTGTTAAATTAGCACAGCTATTATTCAGCCTGGAATAAAAACAGGGGAAATCCAGCAGCATCCGGCCATGAGCTGACTGGATGTGATGTTTGAGGGCAGAGTCTGGAAACAGAAGTGACTTATTTATCATCCTAGGTTGAATTTAATGTTTCAAATTAAAACTAGTCAGTGGTTTCAGGTGATCCAGTCTGTTATTAGACACTAAATCAGCAGCATGTTTTTCAACTGGGAGATTTCATTCATGTCTTTATTTCTTGTTGGGGAATACATTTATCATTGTATATACTGTATGTTACCCTTGCAAACACATCTAAAGGCAATGTTGTTCATAGCTAAATGCACATGTATTGAAATACAGGATGAACAATGCTGTAATGTGGCCATGTCAGACTTCATTTTGAGGTATGACTCATTTTCTGACATAGTTCCCCTGACTCCAACATTAAAAAGGTATGGGAAGAGTGGATTTGGGATGCTTTTTGACAAAATCTCAAACCTAATCAAATGCAAAGCCGAACATATTAGGAAACTCAAAGTCATACAGCCTCTGTAACTGCAGCTGCCCAGTGTGAGCTCTATTGCCACTGCAGTATCACAGAATAATGACTCATCATATCTCTTTATGTAGCTCTAATATACTTAATGTAAATCTATTTGCTTTAGATATATGAATAAATGTGTGTTAATTGGTTGAATGTAGTATATGCTATATTGGATGATATAAGCTGTCTCAGAATTAGTCTACAAAATATTTGACTCCAGAAGTGATAACTTACCTCCTATTTACGATTTAGTTCATGTTCACTGTTGATCCTTCTACCTTCATGTCATTTCTCGCACTTCATTTCTTTTTCACTCAATCTTTTCAAGCACCCTTCTCCTCTGTCAACACTCCCAGTCTTTCCACTCATGACTCTCAGCCTCTCCTCCTCAGTCCTCCCTCTTTCCTCTCTGTTCTTCCACCCTACCAATCACACAGCTGTCAGAGAAACCCACCAAATATGTTTGTTTTGCTTTTCATTTGTGAAAAAAACCCAACCCCATTGAGATGTTTTACAGTTAGACCTTCAAAAGAAAGTCCTTTTTTTTCAGGGTGGAGTTTGCTGTCAGCATTTCCCCCATATTTGCCTCCACAGCGATTCACCAATCAGGGTGTGTTCCTCCACTTGGCAATGTGACAGGTTTTACAATGTTGTGGTGACTTAGCTGTCTGACCTTGGTCGCTGAGAAGTGGGAGGAGCTGACTGCTATGAATCAGAGTTCAACATGAACCCAACTTTACGTACCCTATCACTAGAATTGAGCAAAACAGCATTTGATCTTAAAAAAAGTAATTAAGTAAGTAGTTTCCCATTGTTATTTCACTATTCAAATTTAATAATTGTACTTAATAATTGCTTTCAAAAGTTATTATTTGCTCAATTATTAGTAATTCTCAAATTTATTTTTGTTAATTCATTTGATGAAACTTGAATAAATTATACTAAAGGATCAAAAGCAATAACAGGATACAGTATGTTTTTAAATCTGTATATAAATAGTGGATGAGACTGACCGGCACTGACTGACACTGACTCAGTGCATCCCTGCTTTAGACCAGCAATACTGAAATGGGCCTTGGAGTTGTTTTTATTCAGACATAAATAATTAAAGTCTTCACTTGACCTCAGCTCTTTTTCTTGGTATTATCACTATTTCACATGTGCATATAGTATGTGAGCTGTGTGATTAATGTACCTCATTGGTTATTTAAGTTGTTGTATTTTTCATGCATTTTCACTTTTGTGGAGCAGGCTGTCAAAAAAGTAGATGTATAGGAAATAAACAAGAGAAATGTTACATTGACTGAAACATGCATTTTAATAAGACATACTGTAGATACTGAGGATTTTGAGATTCATTTATAATCAACACCTTTGATAATTGTCGCTCGATAAAATTTAACAAGTGGTGCCATGTTGTTAATGTATATTCCTTGCAAAAGGTTTCACTCGTATCATGTTATAACACATGCAATATTTTAACTTTTCCTTGTTTTGATAAATTACTTTTTCCTGAAAGGAAGACAACGCAAGAAACAGAAGTGATCAAGAATATGTTTAGTTGCAGCAGTTGAAGAATGAAATGTCTACATAGAGAGTGTGACTATACCTATAACACTGTGCGTCAAAATATCATGATGTCTGTGACACAAGATAATTCTTGAGGTGCTCTGCATGACAGGAGAGAGCCAATCGATTTATTCTGTCCTATTTGGTCACTAATTGAGGGAGTATAAATTGGGTTTCGTGATCACAATTTGATTGCACCAAAGAGAGATAACTTGTTAATGATGATTACTATGCATACAGTATGTTCAGTTGTCTGAACATTCTCTGGGGATTGTCTCGTGTGCGAATATTCAGAGATTCTCCCACCATCTTCCTACTGCAGTAAAAATTTGGATAATCCACAGAGATTGAAGGAACATATCCCACATTCTCAAGCCAGGTGCCACTTGGATGCTCTGGACATTCTGCTGCTTTTGTTAACATGTTTCACCTCAGACAAGCCCCATCTGTGTTCATCATACTGTATGTGAACAGTAAATTCTGTAAGATGTTTGGATCTAAGTTCTCCAGACATCTGGAGTAAATGTCTGAAAACAGCTTTAGGGTGTTGCAGTTAGCACTGCCGATGACACAAAAGCCCGGTTCTGTCCGTACGTCCATTGAAATGCTCACCATTCATGGCGAGAGGTAGCTGTAAATGTCAGTGATTCTCTGCTGCCTAATCATCTACACCCTGCCATGCTACATAATCAACCCTCTCACCATTATATGCCTCCACACCACTGCTGCAGCCCTCCAGTCCTCCCACTGCCCTGAGCAGACACACCAGTCTCCAGCATCAGCAGCAGCAACAGGGCTCACACCGTCAGCAGACGCTATGATCACTGGACTAACAGTACAATATTTGTTTTTCCTTAAATTCTGAAACTTTATTTAGAATAACAGTATTTAACAGTTATAGAAAGCCACTGTGGGACACACAGCCGTGCACGTGGCAAGCACTGTTGCCTCACAGCAAGAAGGCTGCTTCTTGAATGCCCATAGTGCCCATAGGTGTTTGTGTGTGAGTGAATGGTTGTTCATCAGTATACTGTCTATAATGTTGACTTTGAGAGGGACTGGTGATCTGTTGAGGGAGGGTGTCCCCCCCTCTTTGTCAGCTGGAATTGGCACCAACAGCTCCATGACCTTCATGTAGAGGATAAAGTGGTGGACAATGAATCAATAAATGAAAGAATGATTGCTGGTTGTTGAGTTTAACCTTCAGGTGGTTAAATACGAATATTTTGTGATTGTGGCTCTCTGTCCTGAGCCCCTTCCATCAGACCAATTAGAACCAACAACCCTTTTTACCTGTTCCTCACTCTAAAGTAATCAAATAAAGTAAAGTTTTGGTCAGATACATGTATTCTGTCTGATGTAACCCAACGAACCAGAGTAATCCATGTAAAGAATTTGGCTTGAGTCTCTAATGGTTATATTAAACTGCATTCCTGCTAATTGCATTGACATTCAGTGCAGCACTTCTTCCTTCCTTTTGTGAGCTTAACCTCCCTGTCCTTCCCATGACCACAACACATTTTCTTACACTCTGTGGGACAACAAGCTTGGACAAACACCATCCACTACTCAAGAGGTGTCCCATCCAAGCCACCATGGAACCACTACTATCCCAGCATGTCAGAAAGCCATTAAAAGCCAGTCTCTTAAAATGGATTCTCAGCTCACCAATGGTACTTCTTCTCTCAGGCCATATTTAATAAATAAAGCCACTGGCACTCTCTCTGTCTGAGCGAGAGAGCTTCTGCAAAGTGTTGGAGCAGTGAGAGAGAGTGAGAGGGTCACTATTATATCTTGCTAAAATGTAATTCAGCCGCAGGTCAGAACTTTAAAAGTGCAGGCTTGTGTGTGTTCCTGGGTGTGTGTGGCGGCACTTGTATGCGTGTGTGAGAGTGTGTAACAGGGGCTGGTTTTTAAAAGGTTTCGAGGAGTGAAGGTCAGGTGATGGAGAAAGCGCTAACATCAAACCTCTCTCCTTTCCTCGCCACCTCTCTCCATCCTGCTCTTCCCCTCCGCTGCCCATGAAAGTTTGATGTTAGAATTAGGTTGTTGACTCATCTCGCACCTCTGTGCTCATAGTATTGACAGGCTGCCGGTGGACTGCCGGGCGGGCAGAGATGGCCACTGAGCGTGTGCTCCCTCCCTCACTGTCTCACTTTCTCTCCTTTTTTCACTCTCCTTTTTGCTTCAGCATCAGCCAACAGCATCAGAAGTGTTTTAACAGAGCTTTAATGGCCTCGGCCCCAAGCCTCACTTCCAGCACAATCACTCAAATGCACACACACACACACACACACACACACACACACACACTGAGGGTTGGAAATAGCTTGCTGGTGGTGGAAAAAAAAAAGTGTTGAACAGGAAAAAAAATGGAGACTGAGCTTGTTGTGCTGATGGAGGATGACATGCCCTCCTTTTCTCACCCCACACTCTCATCCTCCCTCCTTCTGCCCAGTAGGGGTTATATGACCAGCCTACCTGGAGTTCATCCTCTTGCCTTGTGCTGGGTCTTTTCACCATTTACACCACTCAGTCTTGCTTTCAAATTAATGTAGTGTTGGATTTTCACCATCATTTAACTTTCCTTTTTTTCCCTTTCTCCATCAGTTTCTTCCCTAGCGTTGTCTTGATTTGCAAATAATTTTGTTATTTTTCCTTCCTGGATATGAGCATTATCAGACTCAGAGACTCAATAAGATAACATTAAACAACTTGCCTGTCAGTAGCCTACAGCTGTGTTGTAGGCTAATTCAAATCTGATTCGTCTGAGGATGACTACCCTCTCAAGTGACAGGCATATGCACAAAATACTTTTTAGCATGCATCATCAACAGAAAATGTCATATTTGTAAGACCACTTATAGATTTGCGGCAAGTTTGCGGGTGAGTTTCAGCGGGAGAAGACAACACTCCCTTACATCGTTGTTTGATTTTTTTGTTTATGCTGCAGATTCAGATCGAAGAAAAAAGAACAGATAGATATGAGTCACTTGAGCCTGGTCATCTGAATGTGGCCTGAGTTATAATTTATCTCATTCCAACAGAAAATGCTATTGTGATAAGCGTCCTGAACGAGGACAACAAATAATGCATGTTATCTATGGAAACACATAGCAAATCACTTCTCTTAACTGTAACCTCCATCTTTGCATACATTTAACTATGATTAAACAATACTATAGTCATAAATGACTTAAACAACTATTGTATGGTGTATAACTTCTGAATGAATTTCATATGGGGTTTTCAACAGTTTAAAGTTGGTAATTAGTTAGAATGGTCATCATTATTCTTTAAACCAGTCTTCCTCACCTCAGGTAGGATGGACATGATTCTGTTTGGTTGGTACAGTTGTTCTTGTCACCTGGTTTGCATATACATGAAACATGAAGCAGTAATTTTAACTTGTTAATTTCTTTCTCTCTGGAATGTCCACTCTGTAACTGAAATTTGTCATCTGTTGATAAGGTTGCAACCAGACTTGTTCTCTTCTTTTCTCTGCATATTTTTTTTCTCCTTTATCCCTGTCCTCTTTACCGTGACACCACCGCTCTCCCACCCTTTGGTTCAGGGTTAGGGTGTGTGTTGAAGGGTTTAGCTGTGAAGAGTGCTGTGCTAGCTGGATGCAGCCACAGGCAATGCTCATTAACAGAGTTTAGCCACACAGGCGCTGAATGGCACGGCTTGTTGACACACACAATGGGATCAGCTCCCTCAAACTCACACAGCACACACATGCATGCACACACAACTGAAGTCATGGCTCCAGCTTGACGCCTCATGCCCCCCCCCATATACCCCCCCCCCCCCCCCCCCCCCCCCCCCCCCCCCCCCCCCCGCACACACACACTCATCAAACTGTGTGTGTGTCTTAGAACAACCCATCCAGTGAGGTCATCTGATGCCCTCTCTCCCTCACCTGATATTGTCACACTCTGTCACATGGCACACACTTCCACGCTCATGTACTGTACCTTTGCTCATACATATGGTCCGGACTAAATCTAAACACGTACTCTTAGTTGTATTTCACACATTATTTGCACACATTTCTGGGAAAACACACACACACACACACACTCTTTAGGAGCACAATAAATTTATTGTCTCTAAGTGGCGACAACCATGAGTGTCCCTCATAGATTTCCGAGTCCACAGCGAAGTTGTCTCCTCAAGGCTTATATCATCCTCAAGGCCCTTGCTTAATCCAAGGAACGCACACATACACACACACGCACACGTGCTTGGTAATGGAATAAGCAACCCTAATACACAGTAAACTGACCAGACAGTGCTAACAGGTTTTTTCACTTTGGCCTGGTTTGGCTGTCACATGGCAGTAGGACAAGGCTGTGTCTTATGGTCCCATCCACCCTGCCGGATGGGACATATCAGCTCCAATTTGGCCCATCGCCGCCTTTAAGAAAATTCATCAGGCCCTCATTAGGAATGAAAGCAGTCTGTGTGCGAGGATCCGGGGCAGATGGGAGATAAGTTCAGGCTCCCACGGACAGGGAGGAGAGCTGTGTGTGTGTGAGAGAGTTTGATGTGTAAAATGGTCAAGCGTAAGCACACCTAAATAGTACATGTCATTTTTAAGTGTCTCTGTGTTTATATTTTGAAGGAATACATCCCTTTGCTGTAATAGCAACCTTTATAAAAAAAAAAAAAATAATGATGAAGAGAGAAGAAAAAGTAGCTCATTCACATGAAGATTGTCACACTCAGTTATGTTGTCACCTACAGTGCACAGGCTGGACTCTTCAATCAGCTGACCCACTCTATGTTTGTGTGTGCTGTATGTATGTGTGCCTGCTTGCTGCTGTTCTGCATTATCCCATGGCAGAATATGTTTTTTGTGGAACACAGCTGCACACTGCTGCAGGGGTCATATTAAGTAGCTATTAAGCAAAATGTTTTCGGATTCTTTTTTTGTTGTCTAATATGTGAATCACAGTTTTCCAAACTCAGAGATTAAGTTTGTGTGTGTTTTTGTTTGGGTCTATTTATAAATCATGAGAACATCTTGATATGCAAACATTTAACTGCATATGCCACTCTCTCACACAACTGTTTTGATGATTTGAGATTTTTTTTTTCTATTCCTGATTCCTGATGTGATTATTTTCAAGTTTCTAAACATCTGGCTAAATATCTTTGGCTTGTGGATGAAACAAGACATTTGAGGACGTTGTTGACTTATAGGTAAACAACAATCAATATTTTCCACCATTTTCTAGCATTTTATTGCCAAACATATATTGTCCTTTTACAGGGGGGGCAGTATATGTCAGACTCTGGACACACATAAGTAATTAGCAGCTTAAATTTGGTGAAATAAACAACTTTTTTGCCTTTAACTCATCATTATGATGTTAAAACTGATTGCACAATGTAATGTGATTGAAGGACAGCAGCACCTCAATAAGCCTTACTTTCACCATGGCATTCTCTTGGCTACTTGGTTTTAGTGGACTCAATTTGGACACAAAGGAACTGTGTTAGTTTGTAACCAAAACAACGTAGAGAATAACATTCACTTGGTATCTATTGTGTTTTTCACAGCAGAGTTGCTCATTGTAACACAAGACCAACTTAGACGTGGCAGAACAAGAACTGCTCGGGACACTGAAGTTGTGTGTTGACTCTTGAAACGCCCCAAAAAGTTTTGTGCACAGGTTTTTATATTTATATAATTTGAGTTTTGCAAAAATGTTGAGATGCACACAACTCATTAAACATTTGCAATTTCTACTCTTGTGTAGATATCTTAAAGAACACCGGCATACGTTGCAGGTAAATCATTTAACAAGATAATAAATAGCTTAAAAGGCATTGTTCCTAAATACAAGATATTTATTGACTTTGGCTGTGTTCACTCCAGACATGACGCAAAATTTTTTGCGTGATGGTTTGAAAACAAAGTCAATGCACAGATGTATGTTGGCACAACTTGCGCATTGACTGGACCACGCAAGACGTCACCTTCTTGCCGGCGGCTGGACTCTGAGGAGAAATTTGTCATTTCTGTGTGTGGGCACCCAGAGCTCTATGACACAAGTTGCTATATGTACTGGAACAAAAACAAAAAAAGGAAAATGATCAGCAAAGAAGCTGATGACGCTGGCGGCTTTGGCTCGATGGGGCTGGCTGGTGGGTGAAGCCGGCGGTCGGTGTGGGCAAATGGTGTGCCGTGAAAATTCACATTTGGTGTGAACACAGCATTACAGTAAAGTCTCTGTCATTCCATGGACAAAAAAGTGACTTCACTAAATGAACCCTGCATTTATTGGAACCATTCAAAGTCACTGTTGTGGGAAAGTCTTAGACTGAAATCAGACTTCAGGCATTAACGCCAGAGTACTGTCACACTTTTAACTTCATTTGCAGAAGTATCCCATTTTCTCTCCAAATTTGACTTTAATCTTGAAGAGAAGGAAGAAAATCATGTGTTCTCAATCCTCATCTTTGTGAAATACAACACCAGAGCAGCAAAGAAATACACAATCTGACAGGGCACAAGAGACCACTGTGTAATCAAGGCCTCTGAAATCCCACAGTTGCCTTTCTCACTGCAACCACAGATGTTATTTCTGCTCTCTAAATTTTGATCACCATTGTTTCTGATCTGATGTTTCTAGGTTCATTTACCTCTGAAACCTGTGTGTGCAACCACTGGTGTGGAGTGTCGGTAAACAAATAAAGGGCAAATCTGGAATGCGTTTACAGTCCATTGCAGGGAAGTTCCCCTTCATTACATGCAGCGGCTATAGCTTTGAATCAAATTGAAAGAATAGATGCAGTCAAATAGCATTTTAAGGGCATGATGTTACCGCTATCAGAGCTGTCAGGCTGGGACCTACCACCCAGTGCCAAAACAACACTAGCTGCTGATATCCACCATATAACTACAGTATACTCTAATCACACAGATATAGACATGCATGCAAATTACACTCATCCAAAACCATATTGCTAGTATGCTGATAGTCTTTTGGTCTCATATAGCCTCAGTCCATTATTTCATTGATTTAAGCAGATGTTGGAAGCATTTCACTGACTCTGATTCATGTTGATATGAATGAATCCCATGAACACACACGACTGTAATAAGAATGACATAAAATGACCCAAAAAAATGCCATAATTATTTGATGTATTCTTTGATTTTCTTTTTTTTCTTTAGCTTGTCCCAAGGGGGGTGATCCAGATGTTTTTGGTTTTATGTCTGGGAGCAGCCATGTCATCTGTCTTTAGAGACAGATGACATGGTGACTGGCCAGCAATAGTGTCATATTTTTTTTATATTGAGAGACACCTTTTTAAGAGACTGCACTGTGGCTAAAATAACTTTGATAGCAGTGCTGCTGCTTCTCCTACAGTTTCTGTGAGGCTGTGACCTGCAGCCAGGCACCTATCGGACGACATCAGGTCAGCTGTCAATGAAACGGGTGTCCACTCATATGTGTCAGGCTTTATCATCGTATTGGGAAGATAATTTATAAACTTGACATCATTTTCTATTGAAAAAGACTTGAAACTGGGGAATGAGACATTACCTCCACAGGTAAATATTTAAGTGAATAGTTAGGTCATTTTCCCAAAGACTTTCATTCAAACTGAGTTCTTATCTAAACCAGCAAAGTCGCCTCCTGGTGGCTTACTGCTAATTCACATTATAGAGATTAACAAAGGTCATTCAAGAAATGTCCCATCAAGAAAAGCAGAGTACACATGTACTGTAGGTGACTGCTTGTGTTTAGTGTACTTGAATGTATACTCTTTCAGCACCACACAGATTGTTGTTCGATGTCTGTAAACTGGAAGTGTTTGTTCCACTCTGCCGTACACGTCAGCCTGTTTACTGAAGTGAAACCAACTTCTCTCTCTCTCTCTCACTCTCTCTCTCTCTCTACCTCTGTCTCTCTCTCTCTCTCCCTCCCCTCCTTATCTCCTCTCTATCTATCACATTCCTCCCTTTGATCAATGCCAGGGGCATGTGTGGTCAGAGCCAGTGTCTGACTGTGCGACTGAGATTATGGACGTGTTATCATGTGCACTGTGTGTTAGTGTGGCGAGCGTGTTTGTGTGCATACCAGATTGGCCGTACTTTGATCTCCCATGCAGTGTTGTCTTTGAACTGAAGAACTGAGTATGACAGAGGCTGGTGTTAACGCAGTAGCAGAGGCCTTCAGCTGATAAGACAGGACTTACCACAGTTCCGCAGTGACGATGATTGGACTCAGAGAGAACCAGGCTGCTTTCTAGCATCCACACCAAACACAGTTTGATGAGAATAAAGGGGAGATTGTTATTTGAGTAGGTAATGAGGAACAAAATGTCATCATAATCCTAATCATAAAGTATATAGAAGGAATAAATTTGGTGACAATCCAGTACAAGATATTAACAATACTGGGTAGCATCAGCGTTAGGCCTGCAATTGATTAAATAAAAAATCCTTTACACCGACAGTCCACCTTCATGTTTGTTTATATTCGTAAGGCGTGTTAAATCACATGAGTTTCTGTGAGATCCCAAATCCCTGGAATGGTTTGATTAAAAGACAAGTGTGTGCTTCTGCCTCTTGACTGGGCTGACTAGTCTGGTGCTTTCTCAGGATTAAAGCATTAAAAACTGCTTACAGTCTGTTGTGTGTGTGGTCCCCCACATTTTTAAAATCAAGTCAGATTTAAAAATCATCCAGTGTGGAGCAGGCTTGAGTCTCCTATTCTACGTTTTGAACCAAATATTTGATAAACACCAGCTTTTCCACCACCTCGATCATTTTCCCTTTGTCTTGCCAGTGTTGAAAGTTCTAATCGGCTGCTTTTCAAATATAATGTCTTGTTATGTGTGCTGAAACATCAAGAACCTCTGGCTAGCAGTTTTTTATTAGGCATATCATGAATTATATAATCTTCCACCAAGGGTAGTCCCCATGAATCCTCACCTTTGCAATGTCTTTATGGAAATTTGGCAACGACTGATTATTATCATTAATAGATGCATATTTGTTAAAGTTATTAAAAAAAATGTGATGCCCGTGATAAGTCCCTGTTTGTGTCTGTGGTCATCCAAACTTAAGTGGAAAGCTGTATCAGGCCAGACACTGAATTAGAATGTGTCACATATCATGTGTTTACAGTGAGCACTTGTGATCACATCTCAGCTCAAAATGCTCACTAACACCATATGATGTTATTTCTAGATTATGAAGATGTTGCTTGTGTTTGTGTGTGTATGCGTGTCAGTGTGTGTGCACACGCAACAGCAAGACTGAATGGGCTGAGCAATTTGAAGCATTTGAAATGTCGCTTTACAAAGTGAAACTTTCCACATGAATAAAATAGCGAGAGAATCAGTATGTGTTGGTGATTTTTGCAAAGCATTTGATGAATGCAAAACAGAGGGAAGTTTGAAAATATTTTTAGTGCATTAAGAAACTGTACCGTGGTTGGATCACATGTTCAGGATGTCAGGTCGAAGCAGGGCTCAACAAGAAAGTTTCAACAAAAGCTTCAGTCATCAAGACATCACATACGCGACCACACTTGTTGCTCCTAGCTGTCAAGTTGTTTCACGGGTCATTCCCATAAGAATGTATGCAACGTGTCACTCTTCCCTGTTAGGAAAAGTGACCCCCCCACATGCTTCTCATTTAGGGCATCAGGCATCTTGGCTGCAATCCTGACCTCACTCCTCAGGGTTTTATGAGGCAGCTATTAACTCCCTGCCGGCCCTCTTTGGCCTGTTGGTCAGATTTACGGCACCATGAAGACATGAGTGTGTGTGTTACGAAAAGCTGAGACCATGTAGTTTATCACGAGCGTGACCATAACTGGCCCAGTGGGCACTATAGGATAAGGTGTGTATGTTTCCTTGGTCGCGCTTACCCTGTGACTGTGATCCTTCATTAATCTACAGCATTTGTGCTTGAGCTAATGGATCCGGCCACAGCATTAGCTGGAGGGATGAGGATTGAGAAGAAGAATTGTGGTGGCTGTTGTGAAAGATTTACAGACAAGAAGCTTTTGATGTGTAGCAACAGAAATACTGAAGTATTGTATTTGAACAGCTACATATTTACTGTTCTTGCTCTGCTCAACACAAAGTGTCCAAATTATCAGGATTTGAAAGTAATTGGATATTTGAACTTAATACCTCTAAATAATTCATGCATTGCTGTGTCTCACTTATATGTTTTGCTTAAGAAAAGCTCACATGCAGTTCACAGTAACATCTACACTACTGTTTTTGTTTGAAAACTAATCACATCTGCTATGGTTACACCTTCTAACTGCATTACCTTGGAATTTTGGAGCATCTAAAATGGAAAAGATTGAAAATTCAGCTGGTTCCATTTTAGTTTCACAACTACGGCGCTGTATGTTTGTGTAGGTGGGCAGAAAGTGAGACCTACAAAAATGAAGAGGCGAGTCCTTGTCTGGATTTAGTTCTGCTACTAACCACCATAAGACAACACAGTCCAAACTTGGTCAAAGATAAGGCAACTTTGATAAAATGAGACTTTAAGTTAAACTACTAAGAATCGTTGCAGAGGACAGCGATGGCTGACCTTTTTACCTTTATATGTGGGCTGGCAGATGGGAGTCCCAGAGTGCCACTCTATGTCTTAAGGCAGAGAGCTAACACCTAGGCTCTTAGCTCCATAGCATTGCTCCCTCCTTTTTTCTCACTCTTCATCAAAGTGATGTAGCACTGGAAGAAGAGGTGGGATCACAGTCTCAGAGGTGACGCAGGACCTGTCCACAGCCTCAGAGTATGTGTGTTTTGGAATTTGCACATATTTCTTGTTGTCCATAGTTTTACCCACACTAATTAGGTGGAATGCATAAACCCCCCCCCCCCCC